>ML109839.1:13598-32108 GCA_003697995.1 Taxidea taxus jeffersonii | reverse complement strand
AACTTTTCTTCTGCTATAGATTTTATTTGGAGTCAGGAGGAGCCTCAGAACATGGGACCATGGTGCTTTGTTTCTCCAAGGTTTGAAAAGCAGCTGGCCTGCAAGGTAATAGCTTTCTCTCTTACAGTGTTTTGTGTATGTGTGTTATTTCTCCTGGAGTGCCAGTAAATGGGCGTATCCCCCATTAGCAGTCCAGTTCTTTTAAAGAGAAATTAAACTATAAAACCTAACTTAGACTTTTTTTTTTAAAGATTTTTATTTATTTATTTGTCAGAGAGAGAGAGAGAGCAGGAGTGAGCACAGGCAGACAGAGTGGCAGGCAGAGGCAGAGGGAGAAGCAGGCTCCCTGCCGAGCAAGGAGCCCGATGTGGGACTCGATCCCAGGACACTGGGATCATGACCTGAGCCGAAGGCAGCCGCTTAACCAACTGAGCCACCCAGGCGTCCCTTTAGACTTTTTTTTTTTTGGAATGAAATGCTGAATGCTTATCAAGATATATATGTGTACGTGCTAGTATGATGTAAGAAAAAGTGATTATACTTAACGCAAAAGCCCTTACCTGTCAGCTACCTTTCCCGCTAGTCTTGTCCTAAAGGTCACAATCCAGGCCCTGGGGGAGCAGGGTGATGAGCAGGCTTGTATTACAGTATGGGAGAAGAGATGCCCACTAATGCTTGTTCTAGGCTCTTCCACATAGCTGGGGTCCATCAAAGGCGAGTTCTTACTGCTTAGACTATCGGGAGGGAAGAACAATGAGAAGAGCAAATGGGCTTCTGTTTCTCTTCCTATTCTGTTTCAATTAGAACTCACTTCACATATTTGTTACTAATCTGTGGGGTCAAATCATTGTCATTTGTTCTAATTTAGGAAACTCTACTGCTAAAACCAACTAATAGTCACCGAAGAATAGGACAAATTCAAGAATTGATCTCCCCTGATGGTGCCTGCGATTTAGTTTTTAGTTGTGACCAATATCTCCTTCCAGTCTATTCTAGGTAACCCATTATTTTTCCACAAAGGTGATTTGTGGTTAAACAAGCTAAGAGAAATGCATGCCCTGCCTCGGGAGAATAAAGCTGGGCTCTGATCAGGTCAACAGGTCATCTTATTTCTTTTCTGCTCTCATCATAGCTCCGTCTTGTGAGTCGACCCCCTTTGCCAGCCCCTGCTGTAGGAATTGGCACCCTTCACCTGCAGCAGCATGAAGATGTCCTCACCAAGACCTTTGCTTGATGGTGTCCTTTGGAAGAATGTTACTTCCTTTTAAGAAAACAACCATAAAAGAAAAGCCGGCTCCTTTGTTCTCTTCTTCCATTAGGCAACCTGAAAAGTCTGTGTTCCTCCAAGATGTTGGGATTGATGAGGAACATTTAATCAGAATACACAGTAACCAAGGGAATGATCCATCAATCCATGAACCTGTTGAGTCACCTTAATCCCTGAAGGTACAATAGTGTTCTGTTTTGGTTAGATCTGAGTGAGTTGTAGAACCAGCGCATTACCCAGACTTTTTCAGATCATGTTTTCTCATTAACTGTATATGCCCAGGAAAGGCTCTTTAATTTTAATTTACAAAATTTACATGCAGATCACCTGGACATGACTTCTCAATTTGCTTGGTGCGTGTCACTTTCATTAATTTTGCCATTCTTTATTCAGAGTCCTGTGACTACCAGTATTTTCATTTTATGTGATCTCAGGGGCTGCTTTCCAGCCTCGTTGAAAAATGTTTCACCAAACGCTAGAGCAAAGCTATGCTAGTCCTGATGGATGTTCTTCAGAAGAGCTGTTTCCACCCACTGACCTTAAATACCCATCCCATTACAAAGGACTCGGGATATATCATCTTTTTGCACAGTATTTTTAAGGAATTTTAGCTACAATGAAATTGATTTGTGATCTACTTTGTCATCATATCTTTTTTCCCCCTAAATTCTTATTGCAGTGATATCTTAATACTTTTGATTGACTTTCGGTGTCTGATATGGGGATTTCAGCTCCTGGTTAGTCAGTCTTACTGCTAAAAGGGTGTGATGAAGTGATGTTCATTCGTGGTGTTTAAGGAGCATTTTAACTTCAACACTGAAAACTTCCAAGCACCAGGTTCTTAAGGGTTTATGGAGATCACTAGCCCATTGCATTACCTCTGAAACTTCATGGAAGCTTAACTACTGAGCAGCAAGCTGTGTAGCTTAATGTCACTTGGTACTGTAGGGGCTCTGCCATCTTCCATTCTGCTGCTATGAGAGTCTTTCTTCGAAATAATGGAGGAAGTGCTGGGGCATTGGAACGGCCTCTCCCTTTTCTGGCAACTGGTAAAGTCTTTCACAATCAACATGTAGGTTGTTTAGGCCACAGGAGTAGATTTGCATTTCACATCTTCAGTGCATGCATTAGTGTGTTGATTTAATATTTCTGTAATATTCAGAGCCCTTTTATTCCTATGCACCTTAATGCTTCCTTCCTGTGTCAAGCCTTATAAATCATGTAACTCGGTGCCAGTCATGTAAATCGGTACAATTACAAAGTCTATCTAATGAAAACGGTTATCAGTGTTGTATACTGAACTAGAAAAACATGAAAGCCCTGTCATTTTTTTCAGATCTCTTGGTTTCTTGAGTTAAAAATTCCAAAGTTGAAGGACAAAATGAGATAGAAAACTAGGGATTTTTGTTTTGTTTTGTTTTTTAAAAGTTTAGATTTCTCCTAAGTTCTCTGGTATCTTATTATGTCTTCACCACCACCATGAGCCATGAAATGTCTTCTAAAAAAAAAAATTTGTGGGCACCTGGGTGGCTCAGTGGGTTGGGCTGCTGCCTTCTGCTCAGGTCATGATCTCAGGGTGCTGGGATCAAGTCCCGCATAGGGCTCTCTGCTCAGCAGGAAGCCTGCTTCCCTCTCTCTCTCTCTGTCTGCCTCTCTGTCTACTTGTGATCTCTCTGTGTCAAATAAATAAATAAATAAATAATCTTTAAAAAGAAATAAAAATTTTTAAAAATGTGTCTTCTGTATCTTAACCTTCTTACTCTCAATCACTGTTGCAACACGGGTCAGCATTTTGAATTACCTTGTAGAAAAGGACCAAATTAAATACTGCCATAATAAAGTATGGGATAAAAATATCATAGCAAAATAAAATTAAAAACCATTATTGTATTCCTCTGGGAAATTTGATAATGTGATATTTGTATCCCATTTATATCTATGTTAATTTCATATTCAATGAAGAATAGAGCTCAAATTGGGTAGTCATTGATGAGAGGTATTAACAACTGTGGAAAAAATGATGATTTTGTCTAAAGTGATATAATTTTAGTAAAATAAAATTTTCTTCCTTAAGAACCATTTTGTTCTGTTTTCTATATGCATATTATTTAGAAAATATTCTAAAGCATAACTTCTTTTAGCCTGACTGTATTACCTCTGAAGTTTGTTTTTTTTAATTTCCTTGACTGACAATAGAAATAGTGTCCATTTTACAGAAATGAGGAAATGCAGTTTAAAGAAAGTAGGGGTTCCAAAGGAAGGAAGTCGGATAAGAATCAGGACTTGAATCTTGAGGTTCCAAAAGCTTCACCTCCATTTCCCTTGGATATACTTGGATATTTGCTTTTCACCTTCAGCTTCTAAGTGTCATGTTAAAACCATCACATTTGGGGCAAATTTGGACAAAATATTTTTAAATCCTCAACATTTACAACCTACTATTAATTCAAATAAACAACTCCTAAATTACTCATTGTCGTGTTTGTATTTAAATCTGATAAAGCAGTCTAAAGCAGACTGTTATTTCCCCATTGCCATTTGCAGAATCAGTTCATCTTAGAAAACTTTAAATAAAAGTAGGTTCCTTTAGTGTTATCTCCCTGTGTCTTCTCTGAGTCATGTGGAGAATCAACTATAATTGACCAAAAGTGAGAAATGACCCTCTAAGAGTAGGATAGTATTTCCCCAGTAGTTTATTGGACACTTACTGCATACGTGGCATTGTTCGGGACATTAGAAATACATGAGAGTAAAATGGAAAATGGGTCCTATATGTCCTCAGTGGACTAACTATTTGAGGTGACAACGCATTTTACACATAGAAATGTTCTTGTTGGGTGTGCTAAAACAATGTGGGAGGTCAAGGTAGAGTGATACTGCTGATAGATGTAGATTAATTGGCATATTGTAGTCACACGAGGACAAGTCCTGGGTAGCATGTAGTGGTAGAAAGACTGAAGGATAACTCACAGCAGTTATCTAACATGTCAAAGCTTATTCCCAGGTTCTTTTACTTGAAACATGGAACTGCCCCAGAAATAGGAAGTAAAGAGAAGTGGAGGCAACTCTTGTTCTGTCAATTAGGCTTTCATTTTAGTGCATCTTTATTGAAAGGATATATGCATGAAACTAGCTCACAGTCTAGGGCCAACACTGTGTAAGCCAACCATTAGCCAGTCACCATAGATGATACAAAAATTACATTTCTGCCATCTAGAAGTTTATGGATAGCAGGGGAGCTTAGAGAAGTATAAAAATGACTAATATAGAGTAGAGTGAGATAAGAATGAAGTCATAGGACGGGAGGTTATAACTCTAGCAAACTGTGTTTTCCCAAAGCGGCTAGAGCAGTATTTTGCTTCACCTGCCCTTCCAGAACCTTGCCACAACTTCACCTAGAGGCAGAGTCTGTTTTCCTTCTGTCTTGAGGTTGACTAGGCATTTGTGGCTGCCTCTACCAATATAATGCACTGAAAGTGTTGCTGGGTCATTGACAAGAACATTCCCTTGGTACCCAGCGGCCATGTTTTGAGGAAGCCCAGGCAAAATGGAGGAGCCCTGTGGAGATGTTGAAGCTGACAGGCAGGTGCAAATGCTGGACTTGTGAGTGAGAGAGCCCTCTGCTCATTCAAGTCTCCAGTCTTGGAGCTGTCCCAGATGACCCTAAGTGGAACAGAGTTCTGTGCATGCCCAGCCTATGGGGGGGGGGGGGTGGTGTGTGTGGTGTGTGTGTGTGTGTGTTTTCAAAGATAAACAACGCCCCACACCAGGTAAAGTGGTCAGGACAGATTTTCATCAGCAGTATGTTATCACAGTAGAAAAGAGTCCAGCATGAACTGAATTCAACTTTGATTTGTACAGTGGGGACTGGAATTCTAAAGCGAAAATGACAGGACAAGGAGCGGGTGGGTAGGGCTCAGAGTCAGGAAGTGGAAAAATGACAAAAAGCTTGAAGGAAGAGGGATTGGTCCATGTGACACCAATCTGGCTTTGTTAATTGGTGCTTATGGAAGTTAGGCTCCTACCTTCCACAGAGGCTAGAAAGACAGAAACCGTATCTTCAGGTGTTGGAACAAATGGTAAATTCTTTGGGCAGTTATGAGTTTTCATAGGCAGATTCTTCAAGGGAGGGCTAGGGTCACCTTAGGGACGGAGCTGTTAAATCTCTGTTTAAGTCTTTATAAGCCCGGGGAAAGCTTAGTGAAGAAAGGGCTCACAGGAGCCTGGCTGGAGTTTGGTCAAGGAGAAAATCAACCTTTCTCTGTCTCTCTCACATACACCTGAGTCATTGGTTTTCTTCTTGGATGCAGATGGAAGCATTAGAACAGATCATTGGATTTGAAATAGCTTGTTTCATTAGAAGTTAGAGCAGAAGTTACAGTAGGGGTTTAAAATTGAGTTAGGAGAATACATTTGAGGGCCTTCTGTGTGTCAGTCTCGTCCTCTAATTTTCACACCTGTAGTACGTGGCTATTATCCTTATCTTACTGATGTACCTCAGAAAGGTTAATTGCCCAAAGCCATTCAGAAGAAGAGATTAAAATGCAGGCTTTCTTTTTTCTTTTCTTTTTCTTTTTTTTTTAAATTAACATACAATGTATTATTTGCTTCAGGGGTACAGGTTGCAGGCTGATTTGTAAGACTGATTTCCCTTATGCCACGCTGTCCAAGAAAGGATAATGGGGGACAAAATACCGATCTTGTCTATCAGAGAAGCTGAAGAAGGAGCACACGTAATAGTGGGGAGTTCATAAGCTATTAACTATAGACAGATTATCACAAGATTTTTGACAACTTCCACGAAGTCCTGATAAGGCAGGGGCAAAATAAAAGGGCTGTTAGGGTCACACTCAGGGATGCAACCCTTTACCCACGACCCTCCGGCGGCCGCTTTGGCCGGGTCCTGACCCGGGAGGCCTGGACCGGCCTAGGTCAAGGAAATGGGTATTACTTGACAGTGAGCTCAGAGAAGAGCTCCGACGGGAAAGAGCCTGGCCGCTGCAATCCTGCGGAGGCTCCTGAACTCCGCTGCGGAGCTGGAACACAACCACAGCAGCGCTGGCGGTGACCATGGCAACGCTCGGACGTCCGCCGCGCCGGCTGCCAACTGCCGTGCCCCCGTCTGGGGGCGGGGCCGGGCGGGGCGGGTGCGCGGGTCACGTGGCGCGGGGCGGAGCCTGCGCGGGGCAGGCCAGGAGCGCGTCGGGAGCGGGCGGCGAGACGCGAGCCGTGGGACCCGAGTTAAGGCAGCGCTGAGGCCGCCGTGCCCCGCCGGGCCGCCCCAGCCGCCGCCATGGGCAGTGAGTAGCGGCGGCGCAGCTCTCGCTGGGCTGCGGGCCTCCACGGGCTGCGGGCGGTGGGGCGGGCGCCCGGCCGGGGTCGCCCAGCCCGGGGACCGGAGGGAGAGGCGCGGGCCGCGCTGGGCCGCTGCGGCGGGCGCGGGCCGGGGGCCTCCTCCGAGGCTCCTTGGGCGGTGCGGCCTTTTCCGGGCCGGCTGCAGGGACCCGGGCGCGGAGGCCCGGGGTTTGCGCTCGCTAGGTGGCGGGGAGCGGAGGACCGCGAGGGGAAGCCATTGGTTTTGGGGGCGGGGAGTTAGGGAACCGAGCGAAACCTGGACCACTTCTAATTTTTCAGAAGCTTAGGAAGCTCATATTTTTATTCCCAAGTCACCCTTCCTTGGCATGTTAGTGTATTGAATAAAGCTCTCTGAGTTGTTTGATTTTTTTTTTTTTAAGTGGTGCATGGCATGTATTTTACGGGAGGAAGGAAGTGCGATTGGCAGCATAGCGTTTTCCCTAAAATTTTCATTTCAGTTATTTTGTAGCGTTGACTGAAAACTCACTGTGTGTGAGGTTGTATAAGCCTTAGGGACAAGGCCTTGAGTTATGGGGATCTTTGAGGGCCATCTCCTGAACATTCAACGCCCCGTGCATTCACGCATATACTTACATAGCTGTACCCGATGTTTGTTGGATGAGTGATTAAGTGCAAACCTGAGCGGTGCATCCACTGGCCAGCTAGTGGACATTTAGAAAGGAAATAGAGGAGACCCCTGACCTTGAATTTACATTTTAATCGGTGACATTCTGCACGCAAGAATAGACAAGTGGCCGACGGAAGCATTGCTTGAACAGGAGCTCTCCAACACCAATGATGGGACAATGCCAAGAAATCTGGGAGGGTGGTTTGGATTGAGGTGGGACGGGTAGGGGTATAAAGGAGTCTAGGAAGTTTCCTGATATGGTTGATAATTTGTGTTGCATTAGAGAAGAATGCTTCTGTAATTCACATTTACTTTTCAAATAGTCCAAAATGGCACTTGGGCAATGAGTATCTGCCTGTGGGAATTTCTGAGTTCTTCTGTCAAATGTCAGTGACTGCCATGCCATCATTTTGAGAAGTTTCATGAGAAGATTATATAGTCAGCTTTTGGCTCACTATGAAAGTGTACTTAGGTCAGTTTTAAAACAATTTCATGATGTTAGGATACAGACTCCAGCCTCTGTAGGAGATGATGATCATAACTAATAGTGCCTTCTTGTGTTTCTGCACATTACAGACGCTGGCAAAGACTGAGAGAATATCATCTTCATTCTCTAGTTCTTTGGCAGGAATTGACTTAAGCTACGCCAGAATATAGTGTCTATCCTTAAAGAACCTTGGTTTGTCTTACTTTGATATATAATAAGTTATCTGGAAAAGCAGTACTTTCTCATGAAATGTCATGGTCATTTTCTGGGCTGATTATCATCCATACACAAGTACTTTGAGATCATTATGTGGGAGAGCAACCAAGCAATGAAGGTTGATGTAAGTGGAATGAAATAGAGATTGTATACTTTAAAAAAAAGCCCACAAAACTCTGTATGTAGAAGGTGATTCCATAATCTTTCTCATTTAACGCATTTCAGCATCTTTCAATCTAAATTAAGTCGGTTCTGTAGTTTCAGCACATTTCCTCTTGCATTTCTCCTCTGATACATCTTATTTTCTTCTATAGTGCATTGGCGTGTGGGTAATGTAGTAGACTGCATTTGCTCTTTCTTTCTTTCATTCTTTCTGGATATAGTGATGCTCATGAAATCATTCCTTTTCTGTATATATAAAAGGGCTGGATACCAACATGAGGAAGCAAAATCATGGTACAAGGGTATTTGTATTTGCTTCTACCGAGTAAACCATTAAACACTTTTGGCTTTGTGGTCCCTTAATTATTTCTCTTCCTGATGTATTTGAAATGGAGAGCACTGTGATTACTTTGGAGGTGGGAATGGGATGAATCTTCATTAAAAGTTAGAGGATGTTTGTATTTGTTTCTATTAAAAGGTACATCTCTTTTAAAAAACTTTGTAACAGAGATGTTCTTTTTTTTCTTTTTACAGTCAAATTTTTAGAAGTTATCAAACCTTTCTGTGCAGTTCTACCAGAAATTCAGAAACCTGAAAGGAAAGTAAGTATAACATATTGGTAATATAGAGGGTAGCTAAATGACTTACTCTACTGAACTAGCAAGATTGATTTACTGTCCCCAACCCTTTTCTGGTGTATTTGGAGAAATAGACCTGCTCTTCCTTGCAGGAGGCACAAAGTAAGTAATGCTAGTTTAAACCAGTTTAGATGGGTTATCCTTTGTTTTTAAAAAGGACTGTTCTTTTAAGTTGGAACATTTCCAAACCAAGTGTTTCTTTGGCCTATGTGTTGGATAAGATACTCTATCTCTAGTGACCCACTGCACTATGAATGACTCAGTCTGCTGGGTCACTTTTGATGAGTACAGTTGTTTTACATAAATGATTTACAGTTGTGCAAGTATATGCCTCCCATTTCTTGATCATTCAATACATGGAAGAATCACAGAAATGCATTCAGAAAATAATGTGACTGTGGGCGCCTGGGTGGCTCAGTGGGTTAAGCCTCTGCCTTCGGCTCAGGTCATGATCCCAGGGTCCTGGGATCGAGCCCCACATCGGGCTCTCTGCTCAGCAGGGAGCCTGCTTCCTCCTCTCTCTCTGCCTGCCTCTCTGCCTACTTGTGATCTTTGTCTGTCAAATAAATAAATAAAATCTTTGAAAAAATTAAAAAAAAAAAAAGAAAATGTGACTGCATCAAATTATTCTTCAATCCTTGTGCACTTTTGGAACTCAGGTATTTAAATTCAGTAATACTGTTAGTCCCAAACTGGCCAATTCCCTGACAGTCCTCTTCTGTGCTTTTGGTATCTCATAAAACTAACAAATAGGTGTGTAGAAAGAGATAAGTGAAACTTTTGTTAAACTTACTGTTTTATTTATTTATTTATTTATTAAAAGATTTTATTTATTTATTTGACAGAGATCACAAGCAGGCAGAGAGGCAGGCAGAGAGGGGAGGGAGAAGCAGGCTCCCTGCCGAGCAGAGAGCCCGATGCGGGACTGGATCTCAGGACCCTGAGATCATGACCCGAGCCGAAGGCAGCGGCTTAACCCACTGAGCCACCCAGGCGTCCCAAAACTTACTGTTTTATTTAGAAGTGTATTTCTTTCTTTTTTTTTAATTGCTTTGTGGTTTTAACAATAGTTGTTTCAGTTACATATTAGGCATCCCAAGAAGCTCTAGCTTTTCATATTCCATAAGATATTCATATAATATTATCATGGGCAGTCTCTGCTTCGCACAATGCTGTGTTAACTGAAATGCACGCATACTGGATCTGTGTCTTGCTTTTTATCCTTTTTGGTTTCAGTTAATGTAGTACAGGGTGTTAAGGCCT
This sequence comes from Taxidea taxus jeffersonii, assembly GCA_003697995.1. Taxonomy (NCBI): domain Eukaryota; kingdom Metazoa; phylum Chordata; class Mammalia; order Carnivora; family Mustelidae; genus Taxidea; species Taxidea taxus. Next base: position 22,092 of record ML109839.1, on the reverse strand, counting down.
GCCTGTATTTAATTTACTTAATTCTCGGAAAAGTAAAGAAGGTTATGTTTGAAAACTTGAGCTGTTTGCTTTAGCTGATACTAACTAGGTGAGAGTATTTTAATAGTAAATAATTGGAGCCTGTCATGATGCAGAATATTATGCTTTAATGTGTAATTTTGCTTTGTATTTGCTGTTTCTTGGTTTTCATTGATCATTCTTATTTTACTGTAGATCCAGTTTAGAGAGAAGGTACTATGGACTGCCATAACTCTCTTCATTTTCTTAGTATGTTGTCAGGTATGTAACCAAAATATTAATTAAATGTCTGTGCTGTTGTTGGAGGGTTTTGATTGGTTATAATTTGAGAAAATTTATTTTAGTTAAAATAATAGCCTGAAATATTTTAAACATTGTTATTTTTTTTTTTAAAGATTTTATTTATTTATTTGTGTGAGAGAGAGAGAGAAAGCGAGCACAGGCCGACAGAGTGGCAGGCAGAGGCAGAGGGAGAAGCAGGCTCCCTGCCAAGCAAGGAGCCCGATGTGGGACTCGATCCCAGGATGCTGGGATCATGACCTGAGCCGAAGGCAGCTGCTTAACCAACTGAGCCACCCAGGCGTCCCTAAACATTGTTATTTTTAATTTGAGTTGATGGTGAAAATGGTTATCTTGTCCTACTGTGTATTTTTTTTTTTAATTAGTGGGTTGAACATTTTTTTTTCTTTTTTTCTTAGTGTGCAGTTAATGATCTTTACCCATTTTTTTCTTGAGGTATTTTTGTATAAAGATAGATTTTTATATATAAAAGCATTAAACCTTTGACATATACATTGCAAATTTTTTTTCTATTTTATTGGCCTTTAATTGTGTTGTAAATAGCATATATTAATTTAAAAATCCCAAAAAGTTAAATTCTAGAACCCCAGTGATATACTGTATTTATAAATTGATAAAATTCATTGATGCTTTTTATTAATATTTTGCAGAGATTATGTTCACAGAATGAGGGTAAAATGTGACCTGTCCCTGTCACAAGATTGTTGAGAGGATTAAACTAGATGCTTTAGGTGCAAGTGTTTTGAGGATGGGGCGCCTGGGTGGCTCAGTGGGTTAAAGCCTCTGCCTTTGGCTCTGGTTATGATCTCAGGGTCCTGGGGTTGAGCCCAGCATGGGGCTTTCTGCTCCGCAGGGAGCCTGCTTCCTCCTCTCTCTCTGCCTGCCTTTCTGCACTACTTGTGATTTCTCTCTCTGTCAAATAATTAAAATATTTAAAAAAGTATAAAAAAGAGCTATTGAAAATACATAAAAGGAAGTATAAAAAATTATATTAGGAAGCAGTAGAGCAGATTAAGTCCATAGTCTGGGGAAAATCCAAATGTATTTTTTTTTGAAGAGTGAAATGATTTGGTTATCAAGATATTTTACTGCTATGCTTAGTTTAAAATTGTTTTGGGTGGTCAGGGAGAGAACTTTTTTTTTTCTTTAAGATTTTATTTTATTTATTTGAGAGAGAGGGAGAGTGAGAAAGCTTGAGTAGAGGGAGGGTCAGAGGAAGAAGCAGACCCCCTGCTAAGCAGGGAGCCCCATGCCAGATTGGGGACTCGATCTGGAACTCTGGGATCATGACCTGAGCTGAAGGCAGTGGCTTAACCAACTGAGCCACCCAGGAACCTGAGAACTTTTTTTAAATATGGAAAAGTAGAGAGAAAAAAAGAATAATCATCCATATTTTTACCACCTACTTTTAACATCTTAGAAATTCCCCTCCCCTCCATAAAAAAAATTAGATTTATAAAGGTATAATTTATGTATGGTAAAATATACTTATTTTTTAAGTGTACATTTTGAAGAGTTTTGACAAATGTATACACCCACATACCTGCTACCTCAGTGGATACAGAACATTCTGTCACTCCAGAAAGTTCTGTGTAATCTCTTAGTCAGTCTCCAACTCACCCCCAGTGTCAGGCAAGCACTGATCTGCTTTCTGTTCCTATAATTTGATTTGTTTTTTTTAGAATTTCATCTAAGTGGGATCATGCAGTATCATTCCTTAGCTCTGGCTTTATCATGAGTATTTTGAGATTTGTCCCTGTGTTTGGTAGAGCAGTAATTCATCCTTCTTATTTCTGGGGAGTGTTCTACTAGATGACTGTACAAAATTTGTTCATCTGTTCACTTGCTATTGGACATTTGGGTTGTTTCCAAGTTTTATCTATAATAAAGTTGCTGTGATCATTCCTGGGCAAGACTTCCTGAGAATATTTGTTTTCATTTCTCTTGGGTGAATACCTAGGAATAGAATGGGTGGGTTGTATGGTAATTACATGTTCAGCTTTATAAGAAATTGTCAAACTTTTTTCTAAGTGATTGCCCCATTTTTTGTTTTCACCAGTCAGGTATAGGAGTTCCAGTTTCTCCCCTTCCTTGCCTGACCTTCCTGTTGTTGAGCATTTTAATATTAGTCATTCTAATGGGTGTGGTTTTTAATTAGTATTTCCCTAGTAAATGATATTGAGCAATTTTTTCATGTACTTATAGGGCATTTGTTTATCTTCTGTGAAGTGTCTTTTTCCAATCTTTTGCTCATTCAAAAATTTTATTATTGTCTCATTGAATTATATGCATTTTTAAAAGACTTTTAAATAAAAATTTGAGAGAGAGAGAGTGAGCACAAACAGGGGTGGGGGTGGGGGGGGGGAGGAGAAGCAGACTCCCTGCTGAGCAGAGAGCCTGATGTGGGGCTTGATCCTAGCACCCTGAGATCATGACCAGAGCTGAAGGTAGATGCTTAACTGACTGAGCCACCCAGGTGTCCCGAATTATATGCCTTTTAAAATATTCTCTGGATACAGGTCCTTTGTCAGGTAAATGTAATATGACTATGTTTTCCTAGTGTATGGCTTGCCTTTTCATTTTCTTAGTATCTTGTGAAGAGCAAAAATCCTTCCTTTTGAAGTTCAATGTCTTTTTTCTTTGATGGTTCATGGTTTTGTTTCCTATCTTCTAAGGTCGTGAAGATTTTCTCCTGTATTCTAAATATTTTAGTCTTGGCTTATATGTTTTGGTCTGTGATCTAGTCCAAGTTAATTTTTGTGTATGGTGTAAGTAAGGTTTGGGTTCATATTTTTCTGTTTGGATAGCCAGAAAAGGCTATCCTTTCTCCATTGAATTACTTTGGCATCTTTGTTGAAAATGAGTTAGCTGTATAAGTATGGATATATTTTTGTACTCTGTTCTTTTCCATTCATGTATATTCCATTGTTATGGTCACACTGTTTGATTACCGTAGCTTTATATTAAGTCCTGTAATCAGGTCGTAAAAGTCTTTCAACTTTGTTTTTCCTTTTCACAATGGTTTTTTATTATTCTAGGTTCTTTATATTTCTGTATAGATTTTAGAATTGGCTTGTCAGTTTCTATAAGAAAGCTTGCTGGGATTATGATTTGTATTGCTTTGAATTTATAGATAAATTTAGGAAAAAAATTACCTTCTTGACAATATTGAATTTTTTTTTTTCAAAGATTTTTATTTATTTGACAGAGATCACAAGTAGGCAGACAGGCAGGCAGAGAGGAGGAAGCAGGCTCCCCGCTGAGCAGAGAGCCCGATGCAGGGCTCCATCCCAGGACCCTGGGATCATGACCTGAGCCGAAGGCAGAGGCCCCAACCCACTGAGCCATCCAGGCGTCCCGACAATATTGAATTTCCTAATCCAAGGGTCAGCAAACATTGTTCTGTGAAGGGCTAGGTAGTAAATATTTTAAGCTTGGCTGCTAAAACCCAAGACCTGTAGGAACTGTGTTGCTCAAAAAGTGTGGTATTTCTCATGACTGTTTCATGCAATAAATTAATTTATGCATTTTATGTTACTTTATTTTTTTTCCTGCAGTATAATTGCATAGTTGCCAAGGTGTATTTTATGTGTTTCTCATGTTTAGGCAGTTCTGCCCAGTGCTGGTAATTTCTTGAATCTCTTTCCATTGAATTTCAGACAGGTTTATTTTCCCCTCCCAGCCACAGTTAAAGGGCTTGGGGTCTCCTGTTTCACTGAGTTTTCTTTAGTTCCCGGGAATGGTGGGAGGTGAGATAAGCAGTGATAAGTGCAATAATTACTATGTGGGCCTGGCTGTCTCCTCTCGCAAAGTGGTTCTCATCAGGTGATTGAAGAGAGGTGTTCCATTCCTGACCTCAGATCATTCCCTCATTCCCAACATGGTGACCCTGTAATTGTCACCAGAAGAGAGCCCCATTGCTCACTTCTCTCATCTGTTTCATCCCAGCTGCTGTTTCTAGTCCCCTTTAACTAAAGGAGACAAAAAGATAAGGCTATCTGTACAGCCTGCTCCTCTCCAGGTTTGGAATGTTGTGGGAACTGTGAGGATTTTGTTGCCTTCCCATTGTGATGGCTGGAGCAGCTTCATGCTGGGCTCTCTGCTTCTCAGTTGTCTGCACTTTTCTCACCCACCCCCATGACCACCAGTGCTTCAAGTTCATGATCCCTTTTCTTCTTAGGCTACTTTGTGGATCTTTATTCTTTTTCCTTAGTTTTTTTTTTTTTTTTTTAAAGTAGTCTCCAAATCTAACATGGAACCCAGTGTGGGACTTGATTTCATGACCCTAAGTTAGTTTCAGGACCTGAGCTGAGATTGAGTCAGAAGCTCAACTGACTGAGCTACCCAGACATCCCTTTTTTTGTGAGCTTTTTTCACTCTTGTTAGCTTCTACTATTTTACATGTTTAAAAAAGTGTGTTTTCTTATGCATGGGGAGTTGCTGCTCAATTATCATACGTAAACCCATAGTTACTGATTTTACTGAGAGGAGTAAAACCAGACACTGAATTTAATAATCCAGTTGTCTTCAGGAAAGGAGGGAATGCCATTACTTAGGGCAGGTTGGCTGACTTTTTCTTGTTCATTGTCCCACAAATCATCTAATTGTGGAGGTAATGGCCATCTCTATCAGGGTGCAATTAAGCAAAGTAATTTGACTGATTGACCTCTCTCCCACTTATGGAAGATTGTGATGTGGACTGTCCTGTAGTGTTAATTGGTTCTTATACACTAACTCCTTCCTCCCTGTCCCTCACATTACCTGAAGAGTATCTGCAGCATTAGGGGACATAAAATAGCCATGCTTCTTGCTTCACCAGCTTTGCTACCCAGCTAATAAATCCAGATGCCCAGAAAGGGTGAGGTTGACCAGATGGATTGTTCAGAATTGTTGGCAGCATCTTTTGCAACTTAAAAAAAAAAAATCAGCTTTGTGTAAAGAAGGTTTTTGAAATTGGAAATGTATTTTTCTTTGTGTCTGATCCCCCACACGTCAAGGGAAGAGGTATGACCAGGAGCTGTGTCCTGAATATCGGTCATATAATAGGAAACATTCTAAAGTGAAAAGTTTCTTTTTCTTTTTTTTTTTTTCTGATGAAAAGTAGTAGGTATATATTATAGGAAATCTGATAAATGCTGAGAAGAATAAAGAAAACGTCAGCCATAATCCTACCACCTACAGATAATTACTTTTCAGGATTTTAAATATTTATGCTTAGTTTTATCTTTTACACATATTTTTACAGTATCAAACTTCCATTTTTATAATTTTGTACCTTTCTTTTTATAGCAGGGTTTCTCAACAATGGCACTGAATTTTAGGCCCGGTTAATTCTTTGTTGTGGGGTCATTGTAAGATGTTCAGCAGCATCCCTGACCTCTACCCATGAGGTGCAGCAGCATTTCCCTTCTAGTTGTGACAACCAAAAAATGTCTTTGGATAGTGTCAGATGTCCCCTGGGGGGGCAGAATTGCCCCAGTTTGATAACCATACTGTCATACTTGGTATCAAAATATAAGCACTTCTTTTTTTTTTTAATTATTTTTAAGATTTTATTCATTTATTAGTTAGAGAGAGAGAGCGAGCGAGCACAGGCAGACAGAGAGGCAGGCAGAGGCAGAGGGAGAAGCAGGCTCCCTGCCGAGCAAGGAGCCCGATGTGGGACTCGATCCCAGGACGCTGGGATCATGACCTGAGCCGAAGGCAGCCGCCTTAACCAACTGAGCCACCCAGACGTCCCAAAATATAAGCACTTCTTTATGCTATTACAAGCTTCTTTAAGCTTCTTTTTAGTGGCTGCATAATATTCACACACACAGATATATAAAAAACCTTCAGTCTAACATTGGAGTGTGACTATGGCTGTCATTAGTACCCATAGCTTAGCAAAATTATTCTATGACTGGGTGGATATCCTGTAATTTACTGATAGGGGTATTTTTTTAAATGTAAAAAAAATAACATAAAATTTACCATCTTAGCCATTTTTAAGCATTCAGTTCAGTAGTGTTAAGTGTATTCACATTGTTATGCAACAAATCTTCATTCTGATAGGTGTGTTTCCTAGTAGATTTGTGTAAGTAGTGATTTCTGTTGTTTTTATTTTTGTTAAAAATCTTTCCTTTTAGGACACCTGGGTAGTTCAGTTGGTTAAGCCACTGCCTTTGGCTCAAGTCATGATTCCCAGGGTCTGGGGATCGAGCCCCACATTGGGCTCCTTGCTCAGCCGAGAGCCCGATTCTCCTTCTCCCTCTGCCTGCTGCTCTGCCTGCTTGTGCTCTCTCTCTGTCAAAATAAATAAATAAAATCTTTAAAAAAAAACAAAAACAAAACTTTCCTTTTATGGTACACTTGTTTTGTTATAGAACATGAGAAGTAGTGTTTTCTTTTTTTTCTCCTAAGTATTGCAAACATTAAGTAATTGAGTTGTGAATTAAGTTCCAACTTAATTTATGTAATGCATTTTTAGAAACTGTTTTATGTAATATTATAGATACCACTCTTTGGAATAATGTCATCAGATTCTGCAGATCCTTTCTACTGGATGAGAGTTATTCTTGCATCCAACAGAGGTATGTACTTCTTTTTGTTTTTGTTTGTTTGTTTGCCTGCCTCCATACTGGGCATTAGTACTGACATCAAGTAAATGTGAAAATGTGGAAACAACTATTTTGATGTCTACTGGGGTGGGGAGCATGTGGTAAAAGAAACCCGTTGCCTAGGAGAAGGGACCAACATGTAAATACTTAAAAAACTCTGGGGGCGCCTAGGTGGCGCAGTGGGTTAAAGCCTCTGCCTTTGGCTCAGGTCATGATCCCAGGGTCCTGGGGTCGAGCCCCGCATCGGGCTCTCTGCTCGGCGGGGAGCCTGCTTCCCTTCCTCTCTCTCTGCCTGCCTCTCTGCCTACTTGTGATCTCTGTCAAATAAATAAATAAAATCTAAAAAAAAACAAAACTCTGTATGTATTGTAATAATCGAAAATGTACAGAGTGTAGATGTACAACAGAGAATGGAGCTATAGCACTGTCTGGAGCTTTGGTCCTCCATCCTTTTATGGGTCATATTTTCTTTGAGACTCTAAATTTTTTTTGGTATGGTATTACTTTATTTATTTAATTTAAAATCAATTAGCCAAGGTATAGTACATCATTAGTTTTTGATAAAATGTTCAATGACTCATTAGTTGAATCTAACTCTGTTAAATTTATGTATACTCTCCCAAGAAGAATTCATAAATACTCACACGCACAGATTTTGCATAAAACCTTTTGAGCTTCATGGACCCTCTGAAGTCTGGTCCTTGAATTTTGCATGGGCCCGAAAGACCCTGATCTGCAGTGTCAGAGGAGACGATACTGGTAGCATTTGAATTGGAGTTCAGTAAGTGAAGCGATGGGAGAGGGAAGGCTGAACTAAAAGCCCTTGTGTGTAACGCAGCGGCTAAAGAGATAGGTAGATACTGGATCATGAGGGCTTTGTTGGTAATTTTTTTAGATTAAAATAGAAATAATGGTTAATCATTAAAAAAATGCACCAAAATGTGTATGCAGTTTTATGTAAAGCTGAAAATGAAATTCTTGCATCTCAGGGGTAACTCCTAGGAAGATAATAGATTGGTAAATATATATCCAGACTTTTTCTCTGCATATACATTCACATATATAAATTTGTATTTACTTGACCCTTGAACAATACAGGTTTGAACTGTGTGGGTCCACTTATATATGGATTTTTTTAAAAGATTTTATTTATTTATTGGACAGACAGAGACACAAGTAGGCAGAGAAGCAGGCAGAGAGAGGAGGGGGGAAGCAGGCTTCCTGCTGAGCAGAGAGCCCGATGTGGGGCTTGAACTCAGGTCTCCGAGATTATGACCTGAGCTGAAGGCAGAGGCTTTAACCCACTGAGCCACCCAGGCGCCCCTGGATTTTTTTTTTTTTTTTTTTAAATAAATACAGTGCAGTGCTATAAATGTTATTTTCTCTTCCTTAGGACATTTTTCATAACATTTGCTTTTCTAGCTTGCTTACTTAAAACTACATAACATAAAAAATATGTGTTAGTTGACTATTGAGGTTACTGATCAGGCTTCTGGTCAACAGTAAGCTATTAATAGTTAAGTTTTTAGTTTGGGGGAGTCAGAAGTTATATGTGGATTTTTGACTGTATGGGGGTG
>ML109839.1:0-13198 GCA_003697995.1 Taxidea taxus jeffersonii | reverse complement strand
TCAGTGGTTCTAACCTCTCTGTAGTTCAAGGGTCAACTGTGCTTGTTTTTCTAAACTAAAAAATAAGATAAATTATGTAACTATTCTACTTAGTGTGTTTACTCAATTTCTTGGATGAGTTATTTCAGTTATGGGCCATATGCTATTCCATTATATGGCTCTGCCATGAATTACTTAATCATTCAGGTCTTTTTTGTGCTAGGTGCTGAGATTAGCGCAGTGATTAAGACAGTGCCCCCCCCCCCAAAAAAAGTGTCCCCATCATCATGGAGTTTATATTATTCTTTTTGGGGAGGTATCCTCTACATGAAGTACATTTTTGGTGAGGGGAGGGACATTTGAGCAGAGATCTATAGGACACGAGAGGAAGGCCATGTGAAGAAAAATTAATAGAATTAATTTCTAGAAGTTTTACTGTGCAAGATACGAAAACCTAAATTTTTGATAAATAATGCTAAATTATCTAACAAAAAATTTGTACTATTTTATACACTCAGCAGTTGTATATGAGAATGACATTTTTCTTCCATAAGTGTATTATTATTAGTCCTTTAGTCTTTGGAAGTTGGACAGGTAAAAATTGGTACCCGTTATTTAGTTTGTATTTATATGTTGGTCAGCTTGAGCATCATCTTATATTTTTATTGAATATTTGAATTTTTTCTGAGTGGACTTGTTTTAAGTCGCAGAAAATTACTAACCAGTTTAAACACAAAAAATGGAATTTATTAGAAAGATACTGATCAGTTTTTGGAATCCATAGCGGGGGTAAACAACTAAGCCTAGGCTGGGAGAGAAAACCAGGGCAGCAGGGACTGGGAACCTTTTCTTTGAGATTTAGCTCCTCAAATTCCTGGGTTCTTTGCATCTTAGCTCAAAATTCCAAACTCTACGATTTACACCGGGCTCAGTCAGCTTTGGTTAGAGTTTCAGAGTTATGTAGTTCAGATTTGGGTGTGGGGGTCCCCTCCGGTACTGTCAGTATTTCCTGAGGAAAGAATGTTATTGGGAGCAGCCATATTGTGTTCTCTTTTTCCTTTTTAGATTTTGTTTACTATTGGTTTCTTCATTTTTAATTCATTTGTAAGAACTCTTTGCATATTAAAGATATGAACTCTGTCATTTGTGTTCAAATATTTTTCTTGTAACTTTTATGCTGCTTTTTTTTTTTTTTTTTAATACTTTGATGCAGTGTTTTACCACATGGAATTTTTGTAGTTGTATCTAACCATAGCATGTGTCTTTTCCATTGTGGGTTCTCAGTTTTTTTGGTCATAGGCTTTTTCTCTTCCAAGATGATAAGCATACTCACTTGTAGTATTTTTGTTGTTTGTGTCTTATGGTTAAATTTTCTATACATTGGGCCTTTATTTTGATGTAAGTCATGAGGTAAGAAATAGAGGTGTGATTTTTTATAAATGGCCAGGCATTTGGTAAGGTCCGTTTATCCTTTCCCTACTAATTTGAGGTGCCATATTTCCTATATGAAATTGTCATTAAAATTTGACTGTATTTATTCTCAGACTAGATCCATTTGAAAGTTATAAATTTTTGTGATTTTATTTAGTAAAAATGTTTACCTTCCTATTTCTGTATCTACTGGTTTTAACAATAAGGAATGTTACCTTTTACTGTTGAAGAAGTATTTGACAAGACATGAAGAATCCTAGAATAGAATCTTTTCTTGTATTAAGGGCACCTTTTCAACATTTATAAACGCCAGGATTTAAGGTTGTGGTATGATAGAAAGATCAGTGGAAATGTGTTCTTGATGCTATAGAATTAATCATTTTACATGTTAACTTATACACTTGGCATGTTTGGTTTTCTTATTTTTCACTATAAGTACAGTATGTGTTTTGTGTAAAGAAAAACTTAAAAAATCAAGAGAGGCAAAAAGAAGAAAATAATCTCACTGGGTAAAAATAACCACATCTTGACAACCAGACTGAAATATAGGAAACTGTTTTTCCACCGAAGTATTAACTGGAATCAAACTGTAATACTAGTTTCCAAATTTTTTATTTTGCTATCCACTATGGCATGAACATTTTTCATGCCACTAAATGTTCCACAACATGAATTTAGTTGACTCTCCATGTGATTTTAGAATTTGAATTAGAAGAGTCACAGATAGTCTTAAATGTCATTTTTTATTAACTTGGTATTTAATTCTCAGGCTTGATATGTGTATTTCTTGTTTTGCATTAAAATAGAATGTTCAGTGTAAGTTTTAAAAATAATGATTTGGACAGATATTTTGGAAGATATCTTTCAAAGGATTTCTTTAACATTTTAAGTTTAGAATTTACAGAAATTAACCTTTTTTGGGAATAGTAATTTTGATTCAATGAGTTGTTGCAAGGTTGTGTTAATAGATGAAGTAAATAAATGTGTTAATAAATTAATGTTTAAAGAATGAAAATCTGCCTGTTAATGTTTGAGCATGTATTTTAATAGACATAATTAAGGATTATAACACTTGTAATCCACATTGGATATAAGAATGATTTACTTTTTTTCCTTCTCCTTTACAGGAACTTTAATGGAATTGGGTATCTCCCCAATTGTAACATCTGGTTTGATTATGCAGTTGTTAGCTGGAGCCAAAATCATTGAAGTTGGAGATACACCCAAAGATAGAGCTCTATTCAATGGAGCCCAGAAACGTGAGCTATTAATACAATTAAAGAGTCCTTTCCAAATTTGAGAATTTTGCGGTAAAGATGCTTTCCTAGTCTTTTTTGTCTTTGGTTGTAAGCATGTACTCCTTTTCCCCCAATTTTTGTCAGTATTTGGTATGATCATTACCATTGGGCAAGCCATTGTGTATGTCATGACGGGCATGTATGGGGATCCTGCTGAAATGGGTGCTGGCATCTGTCTCCTTATCATTATTCAGGTAAGAAATCCAATTTTTCATCTGCAAATAACAAAACAGTTTGATCCCTTTTTTTCTTTTCTAACAGTTCTTTAAGTGGTTGATACGTTAATTTTTCTCCTTTGAATTATTTAATTATAAGATTTTGGTTTTTGAAGTGAAATATAAATTGTGTTGATACAAAAAATTAAAATTTATCTTAATAGCCTCATAGCTGCATAGATAAGGAATTATGGATCAGCTGTATTTCACCAATTTTTAGATGCACATTTTTTACTTTTTGATGTCTTTGAAATCAGGATTTTTTTTTTTAAGATTTTATTTATTTATCTGACAGACCGAGATCATAAGTAGGCAGAGAGGTAGGCAGAGAGAGAAGGGGAGGCAGGCTCTCTGCTGAGCAGAGAGCCAGATGCGGGGCTTGATCCCAGAACCCCAGGATCACGACCTGAGCCCAAGGCAGAGGCTTTAACCCACTGAGCCACCCAGGCGCCCCCAGGATTTTTTTTTTTAAGATTTTTATTTACTTGAGTGTGAAAGAGAGCAGGAGCAGGAGAGGGACAGAGAGAGAGGGAGAAGCAGAAGCAGATTCCTCGCTGAGCAGGGTTCAATTCCAGGACCCCGGGATCATGACCTGAGCTGAAGTCAAACACTTAAGCAACTGAGCTACCCAGGCGCCCCCAAAGTGTTTTTTCTTATAGCTGATAGTGCCCCACATTTGCTATCAGCCAGGCAGCGGTTGTGATAGTAGTCATTGTGTGCATATGTGTGTCAGCTGGCTGGAGCTAGTCACATGTTCATTGCATCGATTGGTTGTGTGCATTGTTGGTGTAACATGTTTTTGAGATTAGTTGCTGTTTAAATGTCTGCAAGAGTGTCTGGCTTGTTATGGAACAGTCACTGTGTGTAGCTAAGACACAGCACAGGTTAGATGATAAAATCTGTTTAGGTCTAAAATAGCTTTTCTTATAAGTAGAAAATAAAAATTCTTTGTGATAAGTTATTGTGTCGTAGTTTAATTGATATTTTTTTCTTTCTTAGTGGTATATAAAATGATGGCATCACAAATAATATCTTACAGCCAGTAAAATACATGAACCTGATGAACCTGTATACATATAGTCCGTGGATTTTTAAAGTAGATCCTTTGGAATTGAACTTTTTTTTTTTCGAATTGAACTTTAATTTTAAAGGCCAATATAAAATTATCCCTGTAATAAGTGTCTCAGAGTTGTCAAAGTTAGAAGATACTTTTTTTTTTTTTTTTAAAGATTTTATTTATTTATTTGTCAGAGAGAGTGAGCACAGGCAGACAGAGTGGCAGGCAGAGGCAGAGGGAGAAGCAGGCTCCCTGCCGAGCAAGGAGCCCGATGTGGGACTCGATCCCAGGACGCTGGGATCACGACCTGAGCCGAAGGCAGCTGCTTAACCAACTGAGCCACTCAGGTGTCCAGAAGATACTTTTTTAATGTACAGTCCTTAGAAGTCATTCAGAGAGGCTACACACTAATGGATTGTACTTAAGTTAATGTAACAATTATTTATGGGATTTTGAAAAGAAGTTTAATAAACACAACATCTAGAGTCCTGGTTATTTTGGAAATGCCTCTTCTTGCTCAGTCTATGGAATTAGGATTCACTTAGGAACTTTTTTTTAATGGTCAGAGCATTAATTTCAGAAAAACATTATTAAATAAAACTAAAGTACCAACTTATTAATATACATTGAGAAATAGGACCATTTCAGATTGGCATGGTTGACCATTTTTTAATGAGAAACCTTTATGGGACGCACAGTAAGATCTTGCTGTGCGTATGATTAGAGCAAAGAGAATTAGGTTGTTTAAGTAGTTATCGGTGTCACTACAACAGGGAGGGCTCTTCTAACTAGATGGAAATATTTTGTCTTTTGACCAGGTAAGGAATTTTTAATGGGTTAGCAGTCTTTAGTAGGTCTCTGAGCTCTAGTGTGTTCCCATAATGTCCTTACTTCTCCATTTAAAAAAACCTGATTGGCAAATTTATAACCTTTGAGAATTAGAGGAAGAAGTGTTGCAGTGGCTTGGGAGAGAGGATCCTCTGAAAACTGATTTATGTGTTTCAGTGCTTAGGATCTCTCCTCCTGCTTTTGCCATTGTTGAGGATACTGATGTGTCAGTTGTTGTCCTACTTTGTTTCTTTATAGCCTTTGCTTTATACAACTTGTAGTTCAGAATAGCTCCAATTTTTATTTTTATTTTTTAAAGATTTTATTTATTTGAGTATGAGGGAGGGAGGGAGAGAGAACATGAGCACAAGCAGGGGGAGGGGCAGAAGGAGAGGGAGGAGCAGACCCCCGCCAAGCAGGGATCATGATGCCAGGACCCTGAGATCATGAAACCGGGAACCTGGGATTATGACCCGAGCCAGAGGCAGACGCTTAACCAACTGAGCCACCCAGGCGCCCCCAGAATAACCCCAGGTTATAAAAGACACTCAGAATTGGCACCTAGCTCTTAGAACATTATGCTCCAGTACAATTTTTCTAGTATTTTAGAAAGGATATTTTTGGATTCTTGAAGAACTTCATCTGACCAGTTCTGGGTTGAAGCATTGACTCCTGTGCAGTTGTTACAAATTTGATTTTGAGATAAAACAGAGTTAAGCTCTTTTAATTTTTACCCCCCAGTATCAGAAGTCAGGGAATAGTTATATTCCAGGAATGAAATAAATGGATATATTCTTTTTAAAAAATAGAAATTCTGGCATACAAATATTTGTGGTTAATTCTTTCAGTGTTAATGCATAGAGAAATGTGTTTGATGATAGGTAGGTAGTGTGTCTTTAAAGGCATTGCTAGCATTGAAAATGTATGGATATACTAAAGAGAGATAATTGGATCAGTGTGTTTCACCCAGAAACATAGATTGTGAAAACTGTTTGCATGTTGTTAGGTAAAGTGTTTCTTGCCTTGTTTCCTTCATGTGGTCATGTCTTTCAAATAGTGAGATTTGAAATCTAATTAGTGGGTTTCGTGTGTGTGTTTTTTTAAAGATTTTACTTATTATTTATTTGACAGAGAGAGATCACCAGTAGGCAGAGAGGCAGGCAGAGAGGGAAGCAGGCTCCCCGCTGAGCAGAGAGCCCGATACGGGCTCCCAGAATCCTGAGATCATGACCTGAGCCGAAGGCAGTGGCTTAACCCACTGAGCCACCCAGGCGCCCCTAAATAGCGGGTCTTGATTAAAATAACAGAACAGAAAATATCAGTGTGCGTGGCACACAGGAAAGGTAAGTATCGTGTCGTACAATTGCGTGCAAGCAGAGTTAAAATGTAAAGAGTTATTTTTGTGCTTGATTTAGAGATTTCTACCTGTGACACGTTGCACAAGCTCGTGCAGGTAGCATTCGGTCTGTCAGCATTGTAGTCAATGAGATGCTCTAGCTTCTTGGTTTCTCAGCATCTCCCACCTCAGAGGCATAGTTCACATGCTTTTTACTATCTTTTATCTTATTTAGATTATAGAAATGATTTCTCATTTAGACTTCTCTGTAACTCCCTTCTCTGGTTAGAAAAATATGAGTTTGAATTTCACAGGACATACATGAATACTCTATAGTCCGATGGTTATTGGTCTGAACAGGCGGTTTGGAGAATTAGAGGTATTTCAGAGTGACTTTATGACTCTGGAAGGTCATTTAATCAGAAGCCCATGATCATACTTTCTGGCGGGCTGGTAGTTTGAGGACAGCGGTTAGTCCCTGCACAAGGTTGGTTTTCTAATTGTGAATATTTATTTACTTGTTACATAATTGTGGTCAAATTAAAATCTCAGTACTAAGTTCTAACTTCTCTTTTATCTTGTCAAAGTGTTAAGCTTGGTTTTCAAACAGTAAAGGATTCATGAGCACTCTTAGAAGTTTGAAGAATTGTACCCTTTTTCCAATCCTTTGAAAGTCAAACTAAAAGACTGTAATAGACAGTTTAGGCTCTGTACAACCACTGAAATGACAGTTAAGGGAAAAAAAAACTGCCTAAGGTAAGCATCCTTAAAATGGTGTACTGTAGTTTGCTCCTTTTGTAACGGGGGATGTCAGGTAAACTGAGTAAGTAAGAGGGTGGGAGGCTGCAGAGCTGGGCAGAATGGAAGTGGCATTTCCTCACTTACATAGGATGGGGTTTTTAAAATGGGGACAGGTGTGAGGTTGGAGGCCTAGAAACATCTTTTCTTTCCCTCTTGATTAGGTTACTGCAGTGCAGGAAGACATGACTGTGGAGGTCACTTGCAAGGCTACGGATTATTTTTAATTGTTGCATGCTTTTACAGAAGTGTCTTCTCCAAGAAGAAAATTAAGGATTTTCAATTTCACATAAATTAAAGTTATTATGCTTTTATTTAAAAAAAATAAAAGGATGAGCTTAAGAACCTGGCAAATCCTTGTCTTCAAATTTACATTCAGTCTTTGTCACTGTATGTATGGAGTGCATTTTTGACATTGTTATAATCTCTATACATATTAATTTGTGCTCTTTTGACTTATTCTCTCTCTAAATTATAGGTAAGCCTTAAACACCACAGGGGCGCTGACCCCGCCCATGCAGTTGTAAACCACATATAACTTTTGACTCCCTCAAAACTTAACTACTAATAGCCCATAGCCTTGTTGATAGCATAGGTGGTCAATTAACACACATTTTATATGTTATATACCATAATAGTAAGCTAGAGAAAAGATAGTAAGCTAGAGAAAAGATGTTATTAAGAAAATCAGAGGGAAGAGAAAATACATTTATAGTATTGCAGTGTATTTATAAAAAAAATCCAAATCTGTGTATTTGTGGACTTATGTAGTTCAAACCTGTCTTGTTCAGTGGTAATGGTAACTGTATATGTAATATAATATACTCAAGTATTATGCATAATACCTTAAAAATGTATCAGCATGGTTTACATACTTTTCCTTTAGTGGCAGTATGCAATTGTGTCTAGTTATTATACCATATTTCATTTGGTCTTTCACTTCCTTGGAACTACTTGGGATGTTTTCAGTGTTTTGCTGTCCTAAATTGAACAAGTTTGAACATTTTTGCTTTAAGAGTGCTTTTAAAAATAGGCCTTACTTAAACATTGTACGAAACACTATTCAGATGGTTTATAAAAAATGCTTTAAAAGTTGAAATGTCTGCTTTATAATGTAATGATGTTTCCACCCATCTCATGTGCAGAAGTGACTTCTGACAAAAGTGGGGTTTAAAAAGATGCAGAGAATCGTAACAGTGATATTGCAACAATTGGGTTTTACTATTAAAAATGCCCATACTTTGAAAATAGTCAATGGTGTTCACCTTCCCCTTTCTTGAGTTTATTCTTGCTTCAGCTTACTTGCATTTCTTTCCCCACAGTTGTTTGTTGCTGGTTTGATTGTGCTGCTGTTAGATGAGCTGCTACAGAAGGGTTACGGCTTGGGGTCTGGTATTTCCCTCTTTATTGCCACCAACATCTGTGAAACCATTGTCTGGAAGGCCTTTAGTCCCACTACTATTAACACTGGCAGAGGTACATTGCACAGTGACTGCAACTGCACGAGTTTTGCTGGATGTGTGCTGGAAAGTGACCCATCACGGAGCAGGACATGCCTGTAAACATCCTGGTTTGCTGTCCCAGGGGACATCTGGTGCTAATTGCTCAAGAGTTAAGCAGCAGAGTTTGTGGAGTATGAAATAGTACTTCAGAAAGAATCATATCTAAATGTTAGCCTCTGCTCATTGAAAATTTCAGTGGTTGCAAACAAGCTTTTTAAAATGTTACTTAAGCCATTGCCGCAGAAGTCATTGATTTGACCGATTTCCGCATTTCCAGGGGGAGGAAGAGGTAGTGGATTAAGATTTTTCATATGAAAACACTATTATTTGTTGTATCATCAGGGAGCACTAATACTTTTGCTGCCACTCTCCTTGGCTTTCAATAGCAACTAAATTTTGAAATCCTTCATTCTGTCTTTCCCCTTACCCATCTCCATTTGTCTCTGATGCCGTCCAAGCTTCATAACAGTTAACGTCTAAACTGATCCCAGCCTTAAGAAAAGAGCAATGATGGCTTTATTAGTATTCTTGGTAAAATAAACTTAAAAGCCAGCTCCATAGAGTGACATAGATCTTTTGATTCTGACATCTTTATTCTGCTTTGCTGCTGCTTTCCCCCCTCCCTTTCCCTTCCCTAAAGTAAAGGAGAGGCAAATCATTTTGACCTAAATATTTGCTTAGGTTTATTCTCCTTTGGCTGTTTTCATCAAGAATAGTCTCTTGAGAAAACTTGAGATTTGTGCTAAAAAAGGATACATTTGCCTCCATGATGTAAAGATTTTTGGAAGCCCCGCACATGGCTGATTTATAGAGTAAACATTGATGAATGATTTTGACTCCTATTTTCTGCCATGTACTGGAGTTTCAAGGTTATTTGTTTGATCTTCAGGAGAGCTCTGGAGAAAGAGTCTACAGTGAATTTGTCTCTTGATTTATCAGGTACCGAGTTTGAGGGTGCAGTCATAGCGCTCTTTCATTTACTGGCCACCAGGACAGACAAGGTCCGAGCTTTAAGGGAAGCTTTCTATCGTCAGAACTTACCCAATCTCATGAACCTCATTGCTACGGTCTTTGTGTTTGCCGTTGTTATATATTTTCAGGTACGTATACTTTCTTCACTGGAGTCAGGGGGATGTGGATTTTTATTTTGCTTTTAAAGAAAAGAATGCTATTTGAAATGTCAGTTTCTGACAAGTCAGTGTTGCAGAGTCTAGTCAAGCAAATGATTCTATTCTTTTAACTGAGGTGCAAAATATTGGTGGTGATGGCATAGAACAGGAGTTACATTTCAGTGTGTGTGTGCGTGTGGGGGGGGGGCAGGGAAAATGTTAGTGTTGCTTCTCACATTCCCCACTGTGTTGTTCTGCCTGTCATCTGTGTTCTTTAGCTGAGATGTGCACTTACTCTTACTTTCTCTTCATTTTCATTTTTTAGGGATTTCGTGTTGACTTGCCCATCAAGTCGGCCCGGTATCGAGGACAGTACAGTAGCTATCCCATCAAGCTCTTCTACACCTCGAACATTCCCATTATTCTCCAGTCGGCCTTAGTGTCAAACCTGTATGTTATTTCCCAGATGCTGTCTGTTCGATTTAGTGGCAACTTTTTAGTAAATTTACTAGGACAGTGGGCTGTGAGTATTTTGTTATTTATTCTAAGCATTCATATTTATTGTAATTTGCATTTCATGGTTATGTTTTGTAACTGAAAGAGATGAGCCATAATTGAAGCAGTTGCTATAACATTTTCAGATTCTTACTTGTTGCAGAGTTTATCATTTCTTTGGAAAGATATTTTACCCCCATTTTTCATGGCCTGAGTGGCAATAAACTAGTTGTGATTAACTGGGCTAGAGAGAGGCATGTGATTACTAGACTGGAGAGAGCACAGAGTTACTAGAAATAGAATCCAGGACTTTCTGACTTCCCTTTATAGATCCTGTCATCGTAGCTTCTTCCAAAGCAGTCCAGCCCTGTTGTTACTGAAGTGTTGAGTTATTGTCAGATCAATTTTTAATTGGTTTAAATTCTGTCATATGACAAAGGAGCATTTTTTCCTCTTTTAAAACTATAAAATTAAAAGAGACCATGGTCTTTTATTCTTCTTCAGAATACGTAGTTGTACAATTTGTATTTCACCAACTGTTATTTTTTATAGTCACTGTTTCTGAAATGTGCTTATTCTATGCATTTATCTTCATACGCTCCCTATTACATTGTAAGTTACAGTGACAGATCTTTCTGCTTCTACAATAAAGGTCATTTTTTTTTTCTTTTTTTAAGGTTAACAGGGTAAGACAGTAACTCTTGAGTGTTAGTTGAAGGAAGTAGGATTCCGTTTATCCCCAGTACTCTTTCTCCACTCATATAACAGAAATGTGATTACCTGCAATGAGGGAAGATGTGGTCCCTCCCTTTGTGAGCTAATAATCCATCAGAAATTATGACTGTCATAGTTTAATAGCAGTAAATGTATTGAGTGGTTTGTGTATAGATTGTGTTGTGATCTTAGCTAGGTTCCTTTTTAATGAGGGAATTACTGGGAAATGAATTATGTCTAAAAACAGTGCTTTTGATTGGGGATTAGTGGTTCTAGGGGCACAGTAAAGAAATCATCTTGAAATGTATATTCAGGAACCAGACATTTTAATCATTGCAGGCAGAAATTGCTTTCCTACCCCTTATGCCCAGGAACTTAACACTGTTCCTGGTTCTGTTTGTATAAAAATTCTTAAATGTTGGTCTGGATAAAAATCCTATTATAAATATTAAAGGACTATTTCTTATAGTGTATAAAGTTTAGGCAGTTATTAGTCATCTGTCAATATTATTGATCATTTGATTGTATTCTTCATAGAATACTTTTAAGTGAAAGGATATGTTGCATACTCTTGTATAGTGCGGAAAGTTTCAGATTCTACATGTAATCAGAGATGGACTGTAAATGTCATCATATTCCTGTCTTTAGGAAAAGAAGGAAGGTTTTTTGTAAATGTATTATAATGTTGGTTTTTAAAAGATCATTCTTCTATTAATGATATATTCACAATGTCATTTATTTATTTATTTTTTATTTGACAGAGATCACAAGTAGGCAGAGAGACAGGCCAGATTGGGGGGGGCGGGGGCTCGATCCCAGGACCCTGGGATCTTGACCTGAGCGGAAAGCAGAGGCTTTAACCCACTGAACCACCCAGGTGCCCCTACGATGTCTTTTATATACTAGATGCTCACCATATAATTTTGAAGGAGTGAACGTATTAGACACAAAAGTAAATCTTTAAGTTATATAGAATCGTTAACTCTCGGGGCTTTGAGTTGAAAGCATTGTCGTAATTTTTTAGGAGTTTGAAAAGTCATAAAAAATGTATCTTGACCAGTTGGGTTCACCATCTTTCCTTTTTATTCTTGTTCTGTAGGATGTCAGTGGGGGAGGACCTGCTCGTTCTTACCCAGTAGGAGGCCTTTGTTACTATCTTTCTCCTCCTGAGTCCATGGGTGCCATATTTGAGGATCCTGTCCATGTGGTTGTTTATATCATCTTCATGTTGGGATCATGTGCATTCTTTTCTAAGACATGGATAGAGGTGTCTGGTTCCTCAGCCAAAGATGTAAGTATTTGTTGTATTTGAAAATAAACATTTTTAATTTCAAAGTGGTAATTGAAACACTCTTAATTACTTTTGTAATTTAAACTTTTAAGTCATACATTCTTAATAATGAGTTAATATATCCCTAGAGGGTTAAAAACTGGTTTCTGGAAGGTGGAAAAATTCTTTGATTTTTACAGTGGTTTGTGACTCTCCAAATCTGAACCCTTCCCAACAAATTCTTACTCCTTAGTATTTAATTTCTGTTTTAGGGGGATGGTAAATAAAAGACTTGAGAAACACTGGTTTAATGTGTGGGTAATAGGTGGTGTGCACCATTGAGCCCTCAGTTGTAATGGGAATGATATGACAGTGCCTACTTAAGGGTCTTTATTTGATTTACTAGTGTGTGGAAAGCACTTCACACCTAGTAGATGGTAAACTGAAATATTTACAGTTCGATTTTAAAAGTTGTTTTTCTCTTGGCAGGTAGCTAAGCAGCTTAAGGAACAGCAAATGGTAATGAGGGGCCACAGAGATACTTCTATGGTTCATGAGCTTAATAGGTAAGGTCATGAAATTTAATCCTTGATGTGTGTTTGTGTGTACATACACATGTACTTGGTTTTTCAGTCTCTAATTTATTGTCAGATGTTACCCTGTTTGCATATGAATCATTTTTCTTCTATTTCACACTGAAGAACCAAAATTTAATGTAATACTGAATTGTTCTCTAAAATTGTTCCCCATCAAAATTGACATCTAAATTATTCTTTAAAATTGTGTTCCCTTCACTGCTCAGCCCAGTATTAAAATGTTCTTGATTGGAGGTCTTCATTGTCTGGCTGCACATAAAAAAATAAACCAAAAACATTTTCATTACCTAGAAAGAAACCTTATACCTGTTGGTTATTTCCCATTCCGAGCTCACCCCCCACCCCCGAGCCAGCTTTTTACTTTTGATCTCTACGGTTTTACCTGTTCTGGACATTTCATATAAATGGTACTTGTGGTCTTTAGTGAAGAGCTTTTTTCATGTAGCATAAGGTTTGAAGAGTTCAGGCATTATCTGTGAGCAATATTCCATTATATGGATGTACTATACTGCATCTGTTCGTCCGTTCATCAGTTGATGCAGATTTTGGTTGTTTCCAGTGTTTGACTAT
>ML109838.1:27393-54853 GCA_003697995.1 Taxidea taxus jeffersonii | reverse complement strand
GCCCCTACAGATGGGGTACACTGCTGCTGGGGGCAGGCACCCACTCTGAACCCCAAAGCAGGTAGGAGCCCATGGGGCGTGAGGCAGAGCCACAGGGAACAAGGCAAGTGGGCTGAGAGCCCCCGAGGGTGCCTTGGTGGCTTCTGCCTGTCTCCCCCGAAGCTTCTTCCAGTTGAGAGTGTCATCACTGCATATTTTAATTCTATGTAAGTACACACGCATACCGCAGAGGACACAGACATAATCACAGCTGGTTTGCACACTCCACATTTGTTCAAATTGACTCCCATATTTACCCTTTTTCTTACTCTTCCTTCCTTCCTACATCTCCGATCTTCCCTATGGGCTCATTTTCTTCTGCCTGGAAAATACCGTATGGAGTTGTTTTTAGTGGACCTTTTATTGCTGAAATCTCTGTTTCAGTTTATCAGAAAAAAAATCTTTACTTTGTCTTCATTTTCAGTGGATTTTTGGTTGGGTATAGAATCCAAGGTTGGCAGATACTTTTCTGTGGCAGATGAAAGATTTGGATTTCACTGTCTTCTGCTTTTCGTTCTGGCTGTTGAGAAGTCAGTTGTTAATTTAAAGGTCATTCCTCTGAGCGTGATGTGTCTTTTTTGCCCCTCTGTCTGCTTTTAGCATCTTCTCATAGTCGTTGGCTCTCTGTACTTGCACTGTCTCATGTCTTGGTGTGTACAGAGAGACAAGCCTGCCTCTTGACAGTGACCCCAGGGATCCTGGTCAATCTGTGACATAGCAATCGGCTGCCCAGCAGGAAGGGCTTGAAAGTCTGGCTGATACCCGTTCTGGAAGTTCTGGAATGCTCGATTCCTGGTGAGAGATGTCTGGGACCAGAATGTTCTTTTCAGCAGCAGAGCCACTGCCCAGAGCCTAAACTCAGCCAGCACTGGACATATAGCCAGGTGCTCCCTGTTCTCTTTGAGTCCCCGCAGACACTCACAATGACAGGGAGCATAGCTCCACACTTTTGCCACATGTGGCTATCAAGCATTTGAAAGGTAATAATTCTGCATTAAGATGTGCTGTTAAGTGTAAAATACACACCAGACTTCAAATAACTTCGTACAAAATAATGTAAAGCATCTCATTCTGTGTATACTGATACATGTAGAAATAATATTTGGGTATATTGGGTTAAACACAAGATGACCCAAAGTAGTTTATTTTTACTTTCTAAAGATGACATATGTGAATCGCATATTTTATGGGATGGCTGTGGTGTGAGGTCAGCTAGAATCCACCTGGCCCTTTAGGAAGGAGGCCTCACAGGTGGGGCTTGTCCTGGAATCCATTTTCTTCGGAGGGTTGGGTTTGGTCACTTAGTAAAAGTGGTGACTGCCAGATCTCCCCACCATGAAGGCACATTTTCCTCCATAATTAGAAAGTCCTTGGTGGTGGTTCCCTACAGTTCTCTGGACCTCTGAGAATGTCCTGCCACCTGGAAGCCTTCCACCTGTGGGTCTGGTATCCCTGGTCAACCCCAGCTTGAGTCATCTTTCAGGATGGGAGTTAAGATGTGGTGTCTCTTGCAACTCCCTTTTTTCTTTTGCCCTAAGCTCCTCACACTTCTCTCTGAGGAAGAGCACTCCTCCCCTATATCGCATCCATCTGTTCCCTTCCTTTTCTCCTCTGAATCTTTAAAATTATATGTCATAACCAGTTTCATCATATTCTTTTGTTGAAGCTCAAATCGTCCCCAGCTCAACAGAAGCCCCTTCAAAGTAGCTCCTGTGTCCCTTTGCCACATCCCATCATTCCTTGAGCACTTTGTTGTTTTATGTCACAGCAAGATGCTCCCAGCCCATCCTCCCCTCCTCAAACCTGGAATCAACCACTTCTCTAAGGAGCCCTGACTTCTCGGAGGGGAGAGTGGTCTTTAGAAGCCAAGAACTGGGCACCAGGTATGCTCATCACTGTGGGGGTGTCATTGCTTCTGGGCCTTTCATAGAACAGAGTGGGGGAATTAGGAGCTTATATTCCAATTCAATTATTTTCATTCTTCCTTTTTGCATTAAAATACACAGAACATAAAATGGACCATTTTAGCCATTCTTTTTTTTTAAGATTTTATTTACTTATTTGACAGAGAGATCACAAATAGGCAGAGAGGCAGGCAGAGAGAGAGAGGGGGAAGCAGGCTCCCCGCTGAGCAGAGAGCCCGATGTGGGGCTTGATCCCAGGACCCTGAGACCATGACCTGAGCCAAAGGCAGAGGATTAACCCACTGAGCCACCCAGGTGCCCCCATTTTAGCCATTCTTAAGTGGACAGTTCAGTGGCTCTAGGTACACATAAATTCAAATTTATACTATAAGACTCTTGATGTCTTTAAAATGCATCTTACAAATAATGTAAAGTCAGAGTATCTCTCATTTTCTCTCTGGTCCTGTTTCCTTCTGGTTTATTTCATTTTTGTCCTTGGCTGATTTCATTCCTCTTATCTCTGCCCCCTTCCTGTGCTCTTGGTCATAGGCTCCCGGGACCCTGGTAATTTAGTATCCATAAATGAGATGAAGATATTCAGGGTTTTCTTTGGTTCACTTAACTGTCCATTACTCAGACAATTAGGATTAGATGATATCAAGAGGATGGACCCCCACGACTGGGTCAAGAGAGAACTTGCTTCCCCTCTCTGCTCTCAGCCATGTAAGGACAGAACTGTGGGAAACACATTTCTGTTGTTTATAAGCTGCCAGGTTCAGGGTGTTCTGTTACAGTAGCCCAGATGGACTTAAGACAGGGCCCTGGTTCTTGATGACCATGTAACTAGACCAATAACATCGTAAAGTTACGATCATGTCTTCAATTTCCTGCTAAAAGCTCCAGACTGGGGAGGAGGATCAGGAAGGCTTCTTAAAGATACCTGGCTGGCATTGACTGCTGTGTTAATAAGCGAGATCTACATGAGGTGTCATACTCCCTCCGCTAGGACAGCTATGTTCTTTCCTGAGCAAAATCTCTGACATCTAGTTGTCCCCTTATTAGATGATCAAGATTGGAAATTCCATGTCCTATTTAAAACCATGCCTTCACGGGACGCCTGGGTGGCTCAGTTGGTTAAGCGGCTGCCTTCGGCTCAGGTCATGATCCCGGCGTCCTGGGATTGAGTCCCGCATCGGGCTCCTTGCTCGGCGGGGAGCCTGCTTCTCCCTCTGCCTCTGCCTGCCATTCTGTCTGCCTGTGCTTGCTCTCTCTCTCTCTCTCTCTCTGATAAATAAAAAAAAGGAAAAAAAAAAACAACCATGCCTTCAGGAGCTGCTGGGCCATGACACAGGACAAGCAGAAGCACCCCCAGGGCAAAGAGTGGGCTCTCCACTGGGCTCCCACTCCCACGGAGAAGGGGAAGAAATGTGTCCTGATGATAAAGAAGAGTGTTCAGAGAACTTCAGTTATACTCAGCTACCTGCAGTTAAGAGGAATAACAATAGAAGCCAAAGAGAAAGGGGCCAGAGCCTTGTTGAGCAGAAGGCCTCTGAGATGGGCTCAATTCAGAGTCGTGATGTAAGAGAAGGGAATCTTAAGACTTCAGAGAATGAGCTAAAGGGAAATCTTTCTCACTCCACATGGCTTGCTCCCCAGACAGGAAACCACAGACCCAGGAGGGGAGGCGGCACGAGATCCCATGCTGTGTCCAGATCCCCAGGTCCTGACCTTGACGATGCAGCTGAGGTGCATTAAAACTTTCTCATGGCAAGTTTTGAGTCAGCAAAGTCAAGAACAGCACACTCACAGTTCAGTAGAAGCCTAAGAGGGCAAGCAAAGATTAGAGAGCATGCTCACTGGGACTGATAAAGACACAGGGAAACAGGACTTCCAAAAACTGCTAGTTATAACAAATCCTTAATTACTTTCCTGAAGAGTAACTTGGCAGCACCCATCAAAAGATGTAAGAATGCAAACCACTTGACTTAGCATGGCCTTAGGAGGGCTGCTCTGGGGACGACATTATTAGATAGGCATTCAAAGATGGAGGCCCAAAAATGTTACTGAAGCAATATTAATATTGCAAAGATGAAACAACGTCAACGTCCAACAACAAGGCAGTAGTAGAAGCCTTTGTACCTTGTGTATTAGAACAATGCCAAGGAGCCATTAGAAATGACACGTTCAGGAAGACGTGGAGAAACAGGAAGCCTGTGCAGTGTTAGGAGTGCAAGCTGCTGCAGCCACCCTGGAAAACAGTATGGCAGTTCCTCAAATAACTAAAAATGGAACTTCTGTATGACCCAGCAATTCCACTTCTGGGTCTTTACCTGAGAGAACTGGAAGCAGGGTCTCAAAGAGGTATTGGTACACTGCACACAGCAGCATGACTCACGATAGCCCTGGGCCCATCAGCAGATGGACAGATGAGACACAGCAGGGTCCATCCACATGGCGGAATGTGGGCCAGCCTTTAACAGGAAGGGGATCCTGATACCTGCTAGAACACGGAGGAACCTTGGGGACATTACGCTGAGTGAAATAAGCCAGTCATGGAAGAACAAATACTATAGGATTTCATCTATAGAAGGTTCCTGGGGGGAGTCCAATTCTCCAATTCAGAGAGACAGAAAGGAGATGGTGGGCGCCAGGAGCCCGGGGGAGAATGGACAGTTAAGTATTTGGGGAGGAAAGAGTGTCAGATTCACAAGATGACAGATGGTGGGGACAGCTACACGGCCATATCAATGTTCTTAATGCCACTGAACTGGACAGTTAACAATGTTAAGAGGGTAAATTTTATGTATATTTTACCACAGGAAAAAGAAAGAAAAAGAAACTCTTTGTTTCTAATGAAACTCTTCACCAAGACAAAAATCTAGCTTTTGGTGAAACTAACAGATGTTAGATGTTAGATGTTTTTGGTAGGAGCGGAAATTTTTGAAAATTTTCAGAAGGGTAATTTGTTCACATGGGTATGTAACATATATTCTTTTAAAATGCCCACACATCTTTTTTAGAGTGTAATTGTGCTTTATTTTGGGAAACAAATAATTTTTATAATGCGATGTTTATTTTTATCTTAATAATACACAGACATGGTCAAAAGAACAATGACACAGACACAGTGCTGTGGACAAGAGCTCTCCTTCAGCCCACACTGCTGCCTATCTCAGGGGAAATGCCTGCCAGACAGAGCCACTTTTAATCCCTTTAGCTCTTTCTCATAGGGTTTACACCAACTGTTTATACACTTCCTTTTTTTTTTTTTAAGATTTCATTTATTTACTTGAGAGAGAGCAAGAGCAAGAGAGATCACAGAGGGAGAACGAGAGGAAGGAGACCCACCGCTAAGCAGGAAGCCTGATGTAGGGTTCGATCCCAGGACCCTGAGATCATGAACGGGGATCAAGGCAGACGCTTTACCAACTGAGCCCCCCAGGCACCCATGTTCATACACTTTAACCAAGGGATTCCCTGCTACGAACCTACCCTAAAAATATCATGGATGTGCACAAACATGTAGGTACAGAGCTGTCCATCCCATGGGTGTTTCTAATAACAAGGAAGCTGGAATCAACAATTGTTTGATAACTACTGTCCTAAATGTGCAGTAAAAGATTAAGGAGACAGATATATTTAAATGAAATGGCAAGAAATAAATAAATACAGATTATATAAATATAGAATAAAATGCTGATAGGGATTATCTTTGGATAACCGCTGATACTAAAGATGAATTTTTCATTGTGTATGCTCTAATTTCAAAACTCTCCTTAAAAAATATGTGCTTGCTTCTAACCAGAGGGGGAAGACAATGACAGATCAATACATGAAGGTGCCAGCTTGTAAAATCCTTTCCCAGATTCACTGTCTTAGGACACTCCCCTCGAGCACGGGGGCACTCAACACAGACTAGCTTAAGCAGAAAAAAGCGGGGGGCGGGGAGTGGCCAAAGGCCTTAACTGGTTCCTGGAGCACAGATGGGCCCCCCACGCTCCTTCCCAGCCAGGGCTTGGCGGGCAGGGGCCCTCCACCCCGTGATGACCAGACAGGGACCGGGCAGACAAGCGTACCACTGCCCCTGTGTCCACACTGGTAACAGAAGGTCTGAAAAGTCTCCAAATGTAAGCAGGTGGTAGGAATACAGGTGATTTCTATTTTCTTTAAACCTGCCTGCATTGTTCAGGGTGAGCATGTATTAGTTGTCCACAATTACCAACAGATTTACTGAGTGGGTAGCACACACCGGACGTTCTACTAAATGCTTGACAAAGGCCTTGGATCTCTGTCCCCACCCCCTGCTGTCTTCAAACTGAGAAGAGGCCCCCGTCAAAGAGAAGCCATTCCTAAAATAAAGGCCCGAGCCCCAAGTCGCTCTTCCTCTCCCCACCCGGGTACATAGAAAGCTGAGGATCAACTTCCATTGGTCTCGAAGGGCACGACCCGGGGTACTTCCCTGCAGAGCCTGGCCCCAGCACTGCTGGGCTCCAGACAGCATGGAGCACAGAGCACGTATGCAGATGACACCAGCACTCCCGGAAGCGCCATCTGGGTTCAAGTGGCTGGGAACTTGTGGCTGCAGGATAGCAACACTGAACCCAGGCATGTGGCTGACCCTGGCTCACTCTCTGGCATGGAGCGGTATGGCGAGGTCTCTGATCCAGACCAAGTCCTTGCTGTTCGGTGAAAGTTGCAGAGGCCTGGCTTCTCATCCCGCCCCTGCTGCAGGCCTCATACACACAGATCCAGGAGAAGCCCGGGTTCTGCACCTCGGGCTTCTGCACCTCTCTGCAGAATCTACAGAACCCCGGGTTCTACACCTCGGGCTTCTGCACCTCTCTGCAGAATCTACAGAACCCCCCATGGTCTTCACAAGGCCTGTGAGTGCCAACACCCCTCCCTAGGCAACAGAGCCCACATTCCCATATCGTGGAAGGGGCTTCACCTTCTTCTTCTGGCAGCCCTGGCTGAGGGAAAGAGTTACTGACCCCGGAACCCCGGCAACCCCTTAGCCTGTGTGGGAAGCGAGCTCCTCAATTGCTAAGCACCCACCAGAACCAGAGAGGGGGCTCCTCACCCCCAGCCCAAGCACGGGGATTCCAAGCTCCATCTACCTCTGTGCTTCAGGCTGGGTGGCGCCACACAGACCCCCAGGCTACCAACAGCCAAGCCCCAGCCCAGGTTCCTGCACACATCCTCTCTCAGCCCATG
This sequence comes from Taxidea taxus jeffersonii, assembly GCA_003697995.1. NCBI lineage: Eukaryota > Metazoa > Chordata > Mammalia > Carnivora > Mustelidae > Taxidea > Taxidea taxus. The sequence goes on along the minus strand of ML109838.1, from coordinate 47,696 downwards.
CCCAGGAGTGCCACAAAGATGCACACACACGAACACGCACACCTCACGCACGATAATCTTGGTGAGTGAGCTGATATCAGTGTGGATGCAAACGGGCCAAGACCTTCTGGGGAAAGCAGGACCCTTCCTGCCTCCTGCCACGCTGGGCACCAGAGGACACTCTGGGGAGAGGCACAGGACCCTTGGCCCTGGGCACTGTTGGGCTGATGCCCCAGCCTACTCCTCCCCGCTCTCTGTGGGCACTGGTGGGGGCTTGAGCCCCCACCACTCAATGTCCACACCGGGGGCCTCTGGGCACTGGGGTGGTCCTTAAGTGCCCTTTCCTTCAGCCCAGCTCTGATGCCAACGCGACTCAGGTATGAACACAGAAATCTGCAGACGCACGTGGCCCATGTTAGGCTGTGACACGTATTTATTGTGGCTCGGGACAGGACAGAATGCTGAGCGAGGGCTCCTCAGCACGGGGTCAGGCTCTGCGGCTGTGGTCACAGACTGGTGGGCAGCTCTTCCTTCTCGCTGAGGCCACTCCTAATGCAGCCCTGCAACACAGCAGAGTGCGGGGTCAGTCACTCAGCCAACATGCGCCAGCTCCGCTCCCCAGCAGTGGACGAGAGAGGTGACAGCCACGGGGCAGGGGCACTGATGCTAAGGCTGACTTCCATGCTTCCTCTCACGCCCCCCCCCCCCCCGGTTTGGAGGATGCTCAGCTCACACGCACACACACACACACACACACACACACACACAGTGTCTCAGATTCGCTTTCTCTGCTGCACACTCAACCCGATTACAGGACCTAAGCTGAGTGCTGCAGGGGAACAAGGACAGTGGCGCCGTGCAGCTCAGCTGGCAGCATGCCATCCATGGCTGCGGAGTCCCCGTCTGGTGCCCCCTGCATGGGTCGAGCCTGCATAGAGCATGTCCGGGCAGGACTTCCTGAGCTCAGGGAGCCCAGCTGCTTGGGAGACCCAGGCTTGAACCCACACCTGGCCCCCGCTCTCTGAGGAAGTGTGGTCCTGGTCCGGCCTAAGGCTTGCTTTTCATACTGAACAAAGATGGACTGAACGTTAGTGGACAACCACAGGGTACAAAGCAGGGCGACACACTCGTGTAGGGAGAGACAGTTCACTAGTAAAAACATCCTAAGCCTCCTGCTTCCACGTCCTGTGTGAGAGCAGGCGTGAGAGGGGACGGCAGCCAAGTCAGAGCGGGAGGGCGGCGATCGACATGACCCAGTTGCTCACGACTGGTCTACGCAACCCCCAGAGCTGTTTGTCCTTTGCGCATCAGAACAGGGTCTTCATACTGACAGCAAACGACATAGTGAGGATTTTTGTGGTGGGTCTCAAATCGCACCATAGGGAAGAGCTCTTAAATTATGTGAAATGTCTTAATAAGAAAGCTGAGAAAAGAAAGTTTTTACCTTGGTGAAATATTTCTCTTCTTTGAACACTTCCCATTAAAAAAAAAAAAAAAACAACGTAACAGAATGCTTGTTACCCTTACCCCTATCCTTAAGAGTCTGTAGAAGAAGCTTCTCTTTGTTTTGGGAACCGGGTATCGTGTTTTCTCTTCTACATTCAACACCATATTTTCTTCAGGCTCCACATCATTGATGTCCTTAAAACAACCTGATTCGATCATCTGTGTCCATGTAAGAGGAGAAGAGAGAAGGGAAGAGACACCACAAGGTCAGTCAGCCATATCCCACCTGACACCCAGCTCAGGGCACAGGGAACACAGCCTCCTCCTCCTCCCTCCAAGTGCACCCCCAGAGCTGGTAAGAGTCGGGTGCTGGCCAGTCCTGCTTCGAAAGTGGGACCTAGGATGGTGAACTTTCCCTCTCCTGTACAGGGACTGGGACAGCACCGACACAATGTGTGCACACACGTGTGCACCTGTATGCACATGGGCATGCACGACTCTCCATGCAGTACCCAGAATAAATCAGCAGTACCTCGTTCTGCCAGGGGATGGAGACACAGCCAGTAGCAAACTGACTATAGAACGTGTCATCAGCGGTGTCCAGGTAGACGCCTCTCACCGTGGAGAACTGCTCGATATCCACGACGTCCTTACAGTAAATGGCCTGTGGCTGTGCACCAACAATGAAGAGGCATTGGCCTCTGGGATTACTGGAGTCCTTCTCCATCTCCTTAGTGACTAAGAATGCCGCGGGTGTGAAATGGACACATTCATGCTCTTTGAAACCTTTCCCTTGCTCTCAGGAGCTCTCCTGGGTCACAGACCCTGTGCATGCTCTCCGGCGACAAACCTCCTGAGGCCCTCACCCTTCCCTCTCCTGCAGTGGAGAATGTGTGACAGGCCGGGGAGGGGAGAAGGGCCATGGGACCCATTGCCTCCTTCACATGACATGCCCCATGCAAAGTCTAAGTGAAAAAGGGCAGGTCCCGCTTCTTGACTTTCTGTCGGAGTTCATCTAGTGGCCTCCAACCGCCCCTCCTCTGGGACAGGAGTCCCGGCCTGCAGCACCCACACTGGCCCTGAGGCCCTCAGGGGCAAGCCAGCAGGGCATGTCCGAACCTGGGCTGCGGCCCCCTCTGCAGCCTTCTGCGCTCCTGGAAATCAGGAACAAAAAACACAGGAGTCCAGCTACCAGCCCAACTGTGATCATGCAAGAGGCACCCGGCAGTTCTGAGAAATGCCCTGCCCGCCTGCTGGAACCTGCTCAGTCCAAGAGGGTACATTCTGTAGGCTGCCGGTCGGAACATCTCTGAGCAGCTGCTACGCATTCAGTCCCCACACAGCGGGGCCATGGAAGCAAGTGGGGGCCCCATTCAGGAGACAGTCCAGGGGAAGGCTGGTGAAGCCAAGAACTTCGTCCTGCCCCCCACCTTGGACAAGACTGCCTGACCTGTGACCTCGGGACTTCCCTGTCTGCGGGCCCCCACAGTTCCTCTGATTACATTCAGTAGAATACCCAAAATGTCAGCCCCAGAGCAGCGACCTGGCAGGCCCTGCCCCCGGCCTCTGAGCACAGCAAGGGGAGTCATTACCACTCCCTGGAGAAGAATGCCTTCCCTGCTCCTCTCAGACCCCACCACCCCTGTCAAGTCCCTGGGGTGTAGCATCCCTATCCAGGGGTTCGCTCTGTGTGTCCTTTGTTCGCAGCCTGTGTCTGCAGGCTGGAGCAAGCGTCGCAGCAGCAAGACCTTGCTTTCTGGGGCACCTGGGTGGCTCAGTGGGTTAAAGCCTCTGCCTTTGGCTCAGGTCATGATCCCAGGGTCCTGGGATCGAGCCCCGCATCAGGCTCTCTGCTTGGCATAGAGCCTGCTCCCCCCACCCCCACTCTCTGCCTGCCTCTCTGCCTACTTGTGATCTCTCTGTCAAATAAATAAATAAAACTTAAAAAAAAAAAAAGACCTTGCTTTCTTGTGCCCCCTGGGGTCCTCACACCTCGATCTGTGTCTAGGAGGTGGTAGGCACTCAGTAAATATGTCATGTGTGAACTGATTCAAAGGAAGGTGGTACTACCACAACACACTGGAACCTAAAAACATAGTCAGGCCTGACTTGTACAATTAAGGATGTTTTAACCATATACCTCAGTTCCATCATCTCCTGCAGAATTATCTCCGCACTTCTGGAATGTTCCAGTACTGTGTTAAGGAGAGAGTCCAGACTGCTGTCTGTTCATTTCTGCCTTGCTCAGTGGGAATTTCCTGCCTGTAGGTGTTCCCACTGAGCACTGACCCAGGCAGGGCCCTGTGCTGAGCACGTGGACACCGCCCTTGAGTCAGCCCCACAGCAGGCTCAGTGACCCCCAGGACTCCCCGTGGGCAGCGTGGAGCCCGGACCTTGAAGGCACGGAGACAGGAAGGGCTTCCCAGACTAAAGAGGTGGGCATGGTGGTAAGGACACAAGATAGGGGACTCTGTCACACAGAAGGCCTCCAGGGCCCGGCGAGGAGGATGTGGGGTGGTGCCGGGACTCTGAGCATGGCAGAGCCACGGTGGGCTGCCAGAAAGGCCTGGGGGGACCTGTGAGGACAGTGTGATGAGTGGGGAGGGGGCACCCAAGCAGAAGCACAGCTGGGCAGCACCCGTGGTTCTTTACTTGCTGGAAAATCACGGGCTTCCGTGGACCCATTTCCTTGGACACCCTGCTCCTGTCTGGGCAATGTACTTACATCAGGACAGAATGGTGGCTCTAACATATTCGCTTCCAGCCTCTTGAAGTTAATGTCCTTGAACACGGGATGAGCCTTCACTTCCACTGCTCCTGCCTTGCTGCCCAGCCGCTGTTTGGGATTCTTGGTGAGTAACTGTGCAAGAGGCAAAAACGGAGTCAATTAGGCTTCTAGGATAGGAGAGAGAACTCGGAAAGACTCTATAATAAGCAAAGAGTCAGGGGTGGCAAAGAGCGTCTCTCTCTAAACAAAGTTACTCAAATTTCTCTCTTTTTTTAAAAGATTATTTATTTATTTGAGATAGAGAGAGAGTTCAAGCACAAGTAGGGAGAGTGGGAGAAGAAGGCTCCCCACTAAGCAGGGAGCCCAACACAGGACTCGATCCCAGGACCCTGGGATCATGACCTGAGCTGAAGGCAGATGCTCAACCAGCTGAACCACCCAGGTACCCCAAAGTTACTCAAATTTCAAAGATTCAACCAAACCTCCTTAATTCAGATTTCACAAATTTAGAATATATGAGGTTTCAAAAAGGAATGGAAACTAATATAATAGCCTTTGAGCTACCAATAAATAAAGGTCAGCTAAGCAAATCCCTTAAGGCAAAAGTTCTAGCCATGTAAAAATGAGGGGGCTCCTTATTTTATTTTTTTAAAAGACTTTATTTACTTATTTGACAGAGAGAGATCACAAGTAGGCAGAGAGGCAGGCAGAGAGAGAGGGAAGCAGGCTTTTTAATTTCTTTAAAAGGAAATACTGTCAAGAACGTCACAGATACCATTTTATTTTATTTTATTTTTTAAAGATTTCATTTATTTGAGAGAGAGAGCACGAGGCAAGGGAGGATCAGAGGGAGAAGCAGACTCTCCGCTGAGCAGGGAGCCTGAGGCAGGACTTGATCCTAAGACTCTGGGATCATGACCTGAGCCGAAGGCAGATGCTTAACCAACTGAGCCACCCAGGTGCCCTCACAGATACCATTTTAATGCTAAGTTACGTTTATACTTAGAAGCTATCTTAATCTACTCATTAAAAAGATCTCTAAGGAGCTCAGATAAGACAAAAAATTGGCAAATCAAGTTTTAGAAATTGTATATTCTTAAAAGGAACAGACAGCATCTCTTTCAAGAATATTCCTTACTCATACCTTCATAAGTTTCACCAAATAGGCCCTCGTCCACAGTTATCATCAGTACGAGGGGTTTGGCTGTGCCCAAAGCAACACAGGACAGGTGTGTCAGGGAAGCTGCCTGATCTCGGCAAAGAGCTTTTAGCACAACACAGGCCAGCCCGTGCTGTTGCCTTACCAGGCAGAACCCAACAGTTGTGTGAGGGACCTGCCAAGCCTAAGTATCTGGCCACTCAGAGAGAAGTCTGCCCACCCTGGCCTTGCCTCATGGCCTGCACCCACCACTCTTCTGTAGAGACCAAAGTCGCAGGCACAGGGCCGGGCACATTCTGCGTCTGGCGCGTGTGCACCAACCCACACATGCCTGCAACCTTCGCTGGGTGGACTCTGGATGCAGCACACACCCTCCCCTTCTCACCTCCTCGATGGCACACATACCACGCCCTCTGTCTAGAAGACCCTCTGCCTGGCTGTGACGCCATCACCTGGGTGAGTGCTCAGGGCCAGTCCCTCCTGCAGCACCCAAGCCTCCAGAGGCAGGGCCATGGGACTCCCACTGGTTGCTGTAGCCCCCGCACCTCACCAGGCAAGGGCTCGACAAAATTCACTCAGTGCGGGTCTTCTTGGCACGCTTTGCTCATTAAAAACAGATCTGAGAATTCCGTGTGATGCCAAATACAATCTCAGCATCTCAGGGGCTCTAGGACTCCATCATCAACCCTGCTGCTGACACACCCCTTCTGATGGCCTTGGACTCGTGATCAGAACGCCTGGGTTCAAGTTGGCCCATTGACACCCCATTATGGGATGTCACAGAAATCACACTCTAAGGGCACCTGGGTGAGTCAGTTAAGCCACCAACTCTGGATTTCAACTCAAGTCGTGATCTCAGGGCTGGGGGCTTCATGCCCAGCGGGGAGTCTGCTTCTCCCTCTTCCTCTGCCCCTCCCCACACTCATGCACACACACTCTCTTTTTCTCTCTCTAAGATAAATAAAATCGGGGCGCCTGGGTGGCTCAGTGGGTTAAAGCCTCTGCCTTCAGCTCACGTCGTGATCCCAGGGTCCTGGGATCGAGCCCCACATCGGGCTCTCCGCTTAGCAGGGAGCCTGCTTCCCTTCCTCTCTCTCTGCCTGCCTCTCTGCCTACCTGTGATCTCTGTCAAACAAATAAATAAAATCTTTTAAATAAATAAATAAAATCTTTTTTTAAAAATCACATTCTTAATTTTTCAACTGTGAGGCTAAGAAAACGCCTTAGAAGTCCACTCTGACGGTCAGATGAGATAACCTATCAAAGAGCTTTCCAAACTACAGACAGGTGTCCACATGTCAGATGCCGCTCTGGCCACCTGTTTTGGTCCCTGTAAAGAGCCGGCCAGTCACACCCACTCCTGCATTAACCCTTCCCGGCGAGCCCGTGAGGACGGGGCTGTCACCATGCACACGTCAGATGAGAAACCAGAGGCTGGACAGGGAAGCCAGGCACGGCGAGCTGAGATGTGGCCCCTGAGCTCCAAGGCCCAGCCCTGATTCTCATTCAGGCACCGCCTGCCTTCCCTAGCACCCTAACCAGAACACAGCATCTCCCCATCCTGAAAACCCTTGAGCCCTCGTTTCTCTCTTGTTTATGGTACCCCTCAAATTCTGCTTTTTCACTATAGTTACTTTGCATGTTTGTTCTAGGCCTGCCATAGAACTGTGAGCTCCTTTGGGGCAGGCTCTACTTCCAAATTCTATCTTCACGGTCCTGCAGCCCTTATCAGAGTATCCGGCAGGTGGCCAGCACATGGTCGGATAGCAGCGTGGCCTGAATGCTGTTAACCTTGGAGAAGCTGGCTAAGCACCGCCAGCTCCATGCAGAATGAGCTGGCGAGAGGGAAGGCCAGCCTGGTCCCCTAGCTTGTGACAGGCCACTAACACTCATCACTCCACATTCAGCACCAACAGGGATGGGGAAACAAAATCTCTATTTCCAGCCACCGACAACTCACCTAAGTTACTGATGTTTTCAGTAATGGGTACAGCAGCTGCAGGTTCTAGGAGGCACCCACTTGGGGACCTATGGTCTCCCTCTCCGTGGCCTCCGTCCCCACCACCCCCTTCCACTCTCCCCCTCAACTCTTCATGACCAGCCAGCCCTGCTTTCCTCTCTGTGCGCTCACACCTTTGCCTCCAGCCTCCTAACTCTGTCCTGAGCCCCTCTTCCACATCCTCCCATAACCCACCATGATTCTGGCCCCCATTATTCAACCACTGCTCTGCCTGCCCCCAGCCCCACAGCCTCCGTCCTCTTCTCCCCACTGTGACATGCAGCCTCATGGGGCCCTTAACACATCCAGGAAAATGGGAGACATGTGGTGGCCCATCAAATCGGGGTGTCTATCATGACCATGACCCCTGGCAGCCAGTTAAAGAGGAAGAAACAAAGAAACATGGGCAGAAGGAAAAACCTCACTGTTCCTAAGAAACAAGGTACTGTTTGATCTTCAGTTTCACAGGAAATGAGTGTCTTGGCACCACTCTTCCCTCTCAGGAGAATCTTTTGAGAAATCAAATAAGGTACTGCTCTGCTTTGCTCCCATTGGTTGGAAACCCGATCATGTCATTTCCCGGTGAGGACCAGTGCGGACTGTTAGTGGAAACAACCCCATGAGCTAGAGGTTCCACGCCGACCTCCCCAAAGCCTGACCCACCATCTTGCAGATGGACTTGGCATCTTCCGAAAACTTCTCCGAATACTGCTCAGTGTCCTTCCTCACTCTTCGGTCCACCTCCTCTCGTTTGACTTTCTCTTTGAATTTTCTGAATGGAGAATGTCCCTCAATCATTTCATACATCAGACAGCCAAGTCCCCACCAATCAGGACTAAATGTATAGTGTTCATTATTGATAACTTCAGGAGCTACATAACAAATACAGGGAAATTTAAATTAATTTAAATTTTGGTTTTAAATTTTCTTGTAAGTAATTCCAAATAACACACTATAAAGTTAATGTTTGTTATAACATGAACCTGGAAATGTGTTAAGGGGCAGAAGACAGACACAGAAGGTCCAAGAGTGTGTGATCCTATTTACATGAAGTAGGCAGAAGAGACAGTCTGTGGAGACAGAAAAGGGGCAAGCAGCCACAGGCACAGGGCTGGAGGGGTGCTGATGGGCCTGGGGTCTCTTTCCGGGGGTGGTGGTCGCACAGCTCCGTGCGTGTGCTGATATCCACTCACATGTACACTTCGGGGTGGTGGATTTTAGAGCATGTCACTTATAGTCAACAAAGGGGTCATAGGAATAGTCTGTGCTATCCCCAGGGCACAAAATGAGCAGGCACAGAACCCCACACCCATGGGTGCCCCAAGGGTACCAACCCCTGCAGCAGGTGGGGCAGGGATGTGACTGCAGCACTCTGCAGAGGCCCTCAGGGTCCCTCATGTCAGAGGCCATGCCTGGTCAGGCTGACACTGCCAGGTGGGGAGCTGACCCCAGACCAGGGCTACCCAGTCACAGAGGCTTTGCAAGAATCAAGGAACCATGAGTTTGGGAGGGCCCGGAGAGGCCGGTGTGCCCAGGATGGTGGCAGCAGCAGAACGAGGGCCCCGTTCTGCCCTGATTCTGCCCTCACTCAGCTGCATGACCTCTGCCGGCCTCACCCCGGTCTCTGTAAGACAGGAGGGCAGACAGGAGGACTCCTCTGGAGTCCCAGCTCTGGCCGGGTACAGACTTCCAACACCTGTGCTTCCTCCAAGGGGCTTAGAACTCTATGCTGTGAGGACGTGGGTACCCCAAGACAAAGCACAAGTATCCAGAAGCAGCCGTTCACATACCCATGTAGCCAACGGTCCCCACTCTTCCTCGGATGGTCTCCCCTTCCGGGATCTCCGTGGCCAAACCCAGGTCTGAGATCCGGATGTGCCCTGTGTGTGTTCAAGCACATTACAAGCCACAGGGGGCATGCTGACACATTCAGGACAATAAACGATAGAGAAAAAATCTAAAATTACATCTAACTTCTCCACAATTACTAAAATACTATGCAGAGTGTTCGGGTACACTAACACAACAGGAAATCAGACTTATACCTGGTTACTAATCAGGAAGCCCCTTAACATGACAACCACTTGGTAAGATAGAAGCTTTGCGTTTATTATTTAATTTCCTATAACTACCAGAGCCATAAATAAAACTATAATGAATAGTACATGAACTACACAAAAGAAAATAAGCACTTTCTGTCAGAATACCAGTAGGCTTACATACAGGAACAACAGATGAATAATAAGGAGCCTTTCTCTGAAGAATAAATCATCATAGTAAGTAATAAAATCAAGGAAACTCACTTAAAAAACTTCTGTTAGGTTTTAATGCCTCTATTTAGAAAGATTTAAATAGTTACTAAACTCAGTATGAAAATAACAAATTATAGAAAACTTTCTTTTGAGGGGCGCCTGGGTGGCTCGTGGGTTAAAGCCTCTGCCTTCGGCTCAGGTCATGGTCTCAGGGTCCTGGGATCAAGCCCGGCAATGGGCTCTATGCTCGGCAGACAGCCTGCTTCCTCCTCTCTCTCTGCCTGCCTCTCTGTCCACTTGTGATCTCTGCCTGTCAAATACATAAATAAAATCTTAAAAAAAAAAAAAAGAAAGAAAAAACTTCCTTTTGAGAGTCTGGAAAGATAAACCAGCCCTGGAGGCAGACGCCCTGCTCACCTTATTGGCCATGTGTCTCCAGCTCCTGACACCGTACCTACATATAGTAGGTGCTCAATAAATATTGAAGAAATGAATGAACCAACCAGTAAGTATGTGTTCAACACTGAAAATCTACAACATGCCATTCAAGGCACTGAATTTGCTTTAACACTGGCTGCATTATGCCTCAGACAGGAAAACTGACCTTGTACTTTGCACGGCGGTACTGAGTTGCGTTACTCCCAGACATGCACTTGTGCTGGGGGTCGTGCGAGGCTGGAGCCCGGGGAACGGAATCTGGAGCCACATGGCCTTGGGTTTGTGTCCCAGCTCTGCCATTGGTCAGTGTGTCTCAGTTTCCTGCTTTCATACAGGAAGATTTCCTCAATAAGTCAGATTTCACGTATATTATGCTTATGTAGAGTACTGCCATGTTGTGAAATTTTAAGTATCCTTTCTTATTTTTCTTGCAAAAAGTGATTTTTTTTTTCCACTGAGAAATGAAAAGTAAAACTACCAACAAACTGACAAGAGATTCAGTTTGAGAACGCAGTCTGTGGGTGGGGTCCTAGGGAAGCAGGGGCACGCAGTGCACACACAGACCAGTGCAGCAACACCACGAGGAATTTCACAATGTCTGCCGAAGCCCACATGAACCTATCCTTCAACCTCACACCCCTCCAGGGACACCCGCGAAAAAAGCAGGAAATGACATGCCCAGAGGGCCAGGCATGGCCCCACTAACTGGAAGAACAGAGGGCTGGAACAGCCGGCTACGAGCAGTGCGGACCCGGCAGATCAAGCCAGTCCATCCACAGGCAGCTGGAAGAAACAAGGAAGATCTCCATTCAGTGTTGTAGATTAGTCTATATTTCATATTTTAAAAGCATAGAAAATTACTGTAATGATGCAAATGTCATTAGGAGAAAAAAGTCACAAATGTGAAATGAAGAAATATAATGAGAATTAGAAATATCAATATGAATCCATGATGAATATTTTCTTTTATATTTTTTAAAGATTTTATTTATTTGATGGATAGAGATCTCAAGTAGGCAGAGAGGCAGGCAGGGCGGGGGGTGGTGGGAAGCAGGCTCCCTGCTGAGCAGAGAGCCTGATGCAGGGCTCGATCCCAGGACCCTGAGATCATGACCTGAGTTGAAGGCAGAGTCTTAACTCACTGAGCCACCCAGGTGCCCCAATATTTTCTTTTAAAAAGACAAGAACAGATGTGTTCTCTCCCAGAAAAGGCTGGGGAAGAATGACGAGCAGGGCAGCAATGGCACCTGGCTCCCATTCAGGGCTCCCCACACACCAGGCCCCTTGGAGACACAGCAGACTCCAGGTCTCTGTCATTGCACATACAAGGTCATCCTGGAATATCTTCAATAAGAAACAATAGCAGAAAACAAGGAAATCATTAGAGGCTACTGGACATCCATTGGCCAAAGAAGGGCAAAAACATCATAAAGAATAATTACTCCAGGGCACCTGGGTGGCTCAGTGGGTTGGAGCCTCTGCCTTCAGCTCAGGTCATGATCCCAGGGTCCTGGGATCGAGCCCCGCCTCTGCTTCCCTTCCTCTCTCTCTGCCTGTCTCTCTGCCTACTTGTGATCTCTGTCAAATAAATTAAAAAAAAAAAAGAATGATTACTCCAATGGATTAAACCCTATCAAATCATTAAAATCCATACTTTCATTAATGATACCAAAACAGAATAAAACAAGAACCTCCTTGATCATCTTTGAGAATGAAAGAGAACTAACACAATCTCCTGGAAAGCAGAAATAAAAGGAAGCATTCACATATTTCACCTGCTTTTCCTGAACCAACAGGTAAACAAAGAAAGTTCTTTTTTACAGATGGGTCTCAACAATTACGTACACCAGGAAGGGCAGAATTCGAATGTCCCAGTGAAATGCCATATCTTGATACTGATCCTTCATCCATTAAGTGAAAAGCTGGTGGGAAATGGATAATGGACAGATCAGGCTGAGCAAGGAGTAAAACCAGTCATCACTCTGAACACCGTAAAAGGAGAGACGTTCAGTTCTTCACATGCCTCCTGATGTCACACAACAGGAAGGACACACCACATACACTCACCAGAAATCAAACCTGGACCAATTCCAGCCTCCAGATCAAACCACTGGCTTACAAGAAGAATACGGGAGGCAGGAAACATGTTAAATCCAGCCAAATCCACAAGCCGGGAACTTCTCTAGGATAGATATCTATGTTCTAGCCTGCCAGGGCTGCCATTACCAAAGGCCAGAGCTGGGGGCTAAAAGGACAGATGTTTATTTGCCCACAGCCCCGGACACTGGAAGGGTAGGCCTCTCTGCCCGGCGTGTAGACCACTGTTCTTGCCCCGTATATTCATAGCCTCTTCCCTCTGTGCCTGCCTGTGTCCCATCTCCTCCTCTTATGAGAACAGCAGTCATATGCAATTAGGACTCTCCCTAGTGACCTCATTCAGCTGTAATCACATCTTTTTTTTAAATAATTTTTTAATTTTTTTATAAACATATAATGTATTAGTTCCAGGGGTATAGGTCTGTGAATCACCAGGTTTACATACTTCACAGCACTCACCACAGCACATACCCTCTCCAATGAGTAATCACATCTTTAAAGACCTCCATTCCAAACACGGCTGACCCTTGAACACCATGGGTTTGCACTACATGGGTGCAGTTACACACACATTGTTTTCAGTACAGAACAGCACTGTGAATGCATTTACTTTGTTCTTCCCTGTGATTCTCTAACATCTTTTGTCTAGCTTACATTATTGTAAGAATACCGTATATAATATACATAACATACAGAATATGTGTTAATTGATTGTTTAATGTCATCATTAAGGCTTCTGGTCAACTGTAGGTTATAGTAGTTAAGTTTTTGTGTGTGGTTTTTTTTTTTTATTTGTTAGAGAGAGAGAGCGAGCACAGGCAGACAGAGAGGCAGGCAGAGGCAGGCAGAGGCAGAGGGAGAAGCAGGCTCCCTGCCGAGCAAGGAGCCCGATGTGGGACTCGACCCCAGGATGCTGGGATCATGACCTGAGCCAAAGGCAGCCGCTTAACCAACTGAGCCACCCAGGGGTCCCAGTAGTTAAGTTGAGGAAGTTGAGAAGTTGTATTTGAGGGCACCTGGGTGACTCAGTTAAGCACCCATTTCTTGGGTTCAGTTCAGGTCATAATCTCAGGGTTGTGAGATCAAGCCCAGTGTCAGGCTCTGCCCTCAGTGCAGTCTGCTTAAGACTCTCTCTCTTTTTTTTTTTTTTTTAAGATTTTATTTATTGATTTGACATACAGAAGTCACAAGCAGGCAGAGAGGCAGGCAGAGAGAGAGAGGAGGAAGCAGGCTCCCTGCTGAGCAGAGAGCCCGATGCGGGACTGGATCCCAGGATCCTGAGATCATGACCTGAGCTGAAGGCAGAGGCTTTAACCCACTGAGCCACCCAGGCGCCCGACTCTCTCTCTCTTAAAACAAGGAAAAGAAAAGTTATGCGGATTTTTGACTGCATGGGGAGCTGGTCCCCTTAATCCCCACATGGTTCAAAGGTCAGCTATACAGTCACATTCTGAGGTACTGGGGGTTAGGGCTTCAGGACATGAATTCTAGAAACACACAGTCTGACCCATAACACTGGTTTCACAAACAATTAAATGACACAAAGAAGCAGGGAGGAGGAACCTATGAAAATTAAAACTCAACAAGATATCAACAAAATGGAATATGAACTTCATGCTGTATTCAATACACAACTATAAAAACACAAAATAATTAAGGAATATTTAAAGCTGATGGGAGAGGCAGAGGGAGATGGGGAGAGAGAGAATCTTAAGCAGGGACCACACTCAGCACAGAGCCTGATGCGGGGCTCGATCTCACAACCCTGAGATCATGACCTAACCCAAAATCAAGAGTCGGATGCTTAACCAACTGAGCCACACAGGTGCCCCAAAGAACTGTTAAATACTTTTGGATGTGATAAAAGTATTGGGTTTATGTTTAAAAAATAGTATCTTTATCTCTGATATATATTTTATAGATAGAAGAATATGATATATAGGATTTCCTTTAAAATCATTGTCAATAATAAAATGCTACTAGTCTTGGGATGCCTGGGTGGCTCAGTTTGTTAAGCAGCTGCCTTCGGCTCAGGTCATGATCCCAGCGTCCTGGGATCGAGTCCCGCATCGGGCTCCTTGCTCAGCAGGGAGCCTGCTTCTCACTCTGCCTCTACCTGCCACTCTGTCTGCCTGTGCTCACTCTCTCTGACAAATAAATAAATAAAATCTTTAAAAAAATGCTACTAGTCTTTACAAAGATTCACTGCTCATCCTGCTTTTTAGGAATATACCTATTTCATAAAACTGAAGTCTCTTGTATAGAAAATATAGGCATGATAGTTTTCTTTTTTATCTCAACTACCAGTTAAATTTCACAAACCAAGTCCCACTTAACTTATGTTTTCAAAAAAAAGGGCTGACATATTTAGAATGGACAAACAGTAAATGTACTTAAAAACCCAAAACAGATGATAATCAGTTTTTAAAGATTTTACTTATTTCTTTGTGAAAGATCGAGCTAGCCCAGAGGGAGGGGGAGGGGGAGAGACGTAGACTACCTGCCGAGCAGAGAGCTGGACACAAGACTCGATCCCAGGACACTGAGGTCATGACTTTAGCTGAAGATAGACGCTTAACCAACTGAGCCACCCAGGCGCCCCAACCAGCCTTTTTTAAATTTAAATTTTATTTTAACTCCAGTATAGTTAACATAGTGTTGTATTAGTTTCGAGTGTACAATATGGTGATTCAACACTTCCATATATTACTCAGGGCTCATCATAAGGATAAGAGGATAAGTGTCCTCTTCATTCCCTTCACCTGTTTCACCCATCCCCCCACCACCTCCCTCTGGTGACCATCAGTTTGTTTTCTAGAGTTAAGAGTCTGTCCTTTGGGACGCCTGGGTGGCTCAGTTGGTTAAGCGGCTGCCTTCGGCTCAGGTCATGATCCCAGCATCCTGGGATCGAGTCCCACATCGGGCTCCTTGCTTGGCAGGGAGCCTGCTCCTCCCTCTGCCTCAGCCTGCCTCTCTGTCTGCCTGTGCTCGCTCTCTAACTAATAAATAAATAAAATCTTAAAAAAAAAAAAAAAGAGTCTGTCTTTTGGTTTTTCTTTTTTTTTCTCAGTTCATTTGTTTTGTTTCCTAAATTCCATGTATGAGTGAAATCATATGGTTTGTTTTTCCTTGACTTATTTCATTTAGCATTATACTCTCTAGATCCATCCATGTTGTTGCAAATAGTAAGATTTCATTCTTTTTATGGCTGAATAATATTCCATCATATATATGTATCACCTCTTCTTTATCCATTCATCAGTCAGTGGACCCTTAGGCTGCCTCCATAGTCTGACTATTGTAAATAATGTTGCAATAAACATAGGGGTGTATGTATTCCTTTGAATTCGTGCTCTCATATTCTTTGGATAAGTACCCAGTAGTGTGATTATTGGATTATATGGTATTTCTACTTTAAATTTTTTGGGACGCCTGGGTGGCTCAGTTGGTTGAGCAGCTGCCTTCGGCTCAGGTCATGATCCCGGCGTCCTGGGATGAAGTCCCACATCCGGCTCTTTGCTCGGCAGGGAGCCTGCTTCTCCCTCTGCCTCTGCCTGCCTCTCTGTCTGCCTGTGCTCGCTCGCTCTCTCTCTCTAACTAATAAATAAATAAAATCTTAAAAAAAATTTTTTTTTTAATAAATTTTTTGAGGAACCTCCATACTGTCTTCCACAGTGGCCACCCCAGTTTACATTTCCACCAAAAGTGCATGAGGGTTCCTTTTTCTCTGGATTCTCACCAACACTTGTTCTTTATTGTGTTTTTGATTTTAGCCATCTGACTGGTATGAGACGGTATCTCACTGTGGTTTGGATTTGCATTTCCCTGATGATGAGGGAGGATGAGCATCTTTTCATGTGTCTGTTGGCCATCTGGATGTCTTCTTTGGAGAAATGTCTGTTCATGGCTTCTGCCTATTTCTAATTGGACTGTCTCTTGGGTATTGAGTTTTAGAAGTTCTTTATATATGTTGGATACTAATCCTTTATTGGATGTGTCATTTGCAAATATTTCCTCCTATTCAGTTGTCTTTTTGTGTTTTTGTTGTTGTTGTTGTTGTCATTTTGTTTTGTTGATTGTTTCCTTTGCTATGCAGAAGATTTTATTTTGATGCAATTCCAAAACTTAATTTTTGCTTTTGTTTCCCTTGCCTCAGGAGGCATATCTTAAAAAAACAAAAAATACAATGTTATGGCCAATGTCAGAGAAGTTACTGCCTGTGTTCTCTTCTAAGACTTTTATGGTTTCATAAAACCATAGACTCAGGTCTCATATTTAGGCCCTTAATCCATTTTGAGTTTATTTTTGTGTGTGGTGTAAGAAAGTGGCCCAGTTTTCCCAACACCATTTATTGAAGAGACCATCTTTTTCCCATTACATATTCTTTTTCCCATTGCACGTCCTTGCCTCCTTTGTTGAAGATTAATTAAATAAACCCATAAGTATATGTTTATTTCTGGGTTTTCTATTCTATTCTATTGATCTGTGTGTCTTTTTTCTGTGCCAGTACCATACTGTCTTGATCACTACAGATTTATAACGTATCTTGAAATCTGGAATTGTGATACCTCCAGCTTTGTTTTTCTTTTTCAAGATGCTTTGGCTATTTGGGTCTTTGTGGTTCCATATAAATTTTAAGATTACTTATTCTAGTTCTGTGAAAAATGCCGTTGATATTTTGATAGGGAATGCATTAAATCTGTACATTGCTTGGAGGTAGTTTAGACATTTTAACAATATCTGTTCTTCTAATCCATGAGCATGTAATATCTTTCCATCTGTTTGTATCATCTTCAATTTCTTCCCTCAGTGTTTTAAAACTTTCAGAGTACAGGCTTCTTACCTCCCTGGTTGAGCTTATTCCTAGGTATTTTATTATTTTTGGCATAATTACAAATGGAATTATTTTCTTAGTTTTTCTTTCTTCTGCTTCATTATTGGTGTATAGAAATGCAACAGATTTCTATACACTAATTTTGTATACTGCAACCTTACTGAACTCATTTATCAACTCTAGCAGGTTTTTTTGCAGAGTCCTTAAGGTTTTCTATATATGGCATCATGTCATCTGCAAATATGGCAAGTTTTACTTCCTCCTTACCAATTTAGATGCCTTTTACTCCCTTTTCTTGTCTGACTGCTGTGGCTAGGACTTCCTGTATTGTGTTGAATAAAAGTGGTGAGAGTAGACATCCCTGTCTTGTTCCTGACCTTAGGGAAAAAGCTCTCAATTTTTCCCCACTGAGGATGATATTAGCTGTGAGTTTTTCATATATGGCCTTTATTATGTTGAGGTATGTTCCTTCTCAATCTACTTTGTTGAGGGCTTTTATCATGAATGGATGTTGTACTTTGTCAAATGCTTTTTCTGCATCTATTGAAATGATCACATGGTTTTATCCTTTTTCTTATTGATGTGATATGTTATGTTGGTTGATTTGTGAATACTGGACCACCCTTGCATCCCAGGAATAAATCACACTTGATTGTTGTGAATTATTTTTTTCATGTATTCTTGGATTCGGTTTGCTAGTATTTTGTTGAGGATTCTTGTATCTAAGTTCACCAGAGATATTGGCCTGTAGTTCTCTTGATAATCATCTTTTTAAACCTAATTTCACCACAAATGTCCAGTTATGCTTTACAGACAAAAACAGAAACCCCAATAAGCTGTCAAGATGGGAAAGGAGAGAGTTGCTCCTATGTTCTATGGTTTCTGGCAGAAATTAGTTCTTGGGAATTTTAAGTGCAGGATACTAAAAAACCTACAATCACTTGCATTTATAAGTCACAAAATATAGCTAGGATTACACTTTTAAAATTAAAAGAGTAGGAAAACAAAAAGAAAAGACTGAAAGTCTCCTGAAATCAAAAATGCAAAACAAAGTTCTGTCATTCCTTTCCATTCTTAACAAGAATGTGACCAGGTCCACAGTATCTAAAGAATAAGTAACAGTAAGCACCAAAGAGATGACACTTGGCACCTGCTTTGGGACAAGGTGGCCAAGGTCATGGTGGCCCATACTGCTACTGACCACAGGTGCACATAAGTTATACTTTAAGGGCATCTGTGAGCCACAGCAGTTCCTGGATCCGCTTCACTGAGACCCTGTGTGGAGAACCAACCAGAGGGGAGCTGCAAGGGACACAAGTGTTTTCCCAGAAGATTTACAAACCCTGGTCAAACCAGAGGCTGTTCACTAGGCGTGGGGGACACACATAGCCACTCTCCAGCTGCTCCCATCTGGGACTCTTGCCGAGGCTGGGAGCACCTGGGAGCTAAGCCAAGACTTCTAGGCTCCCAGAGAGTGTGCAGGGACACAGACAGCAGCAGGGCTCTGGTGCTTCCAGCACTGCAGAGACATGGTGATCCAGGGCCCTCAAAAACAGAGCCAGCTTCATCTTCAAAATATCAGAAGAGAGAAACTAGCAATCTATGTAAAGAATAACTCATTATGCCCACTTTGAATATATTTCAGAAATGAGAGGTTAGTTTACTATTTGAAAATTTACTATACTAACAGAAAAAGAACATATAATCATTTTGATAGAAAAAAGCACTGTCAAAATTCAACAAACATTTGTTATTTTTTTTCTTCTTTAAAAGATTTATTTATTTGACAGAGATCACAAGTAGGGAGAGAGGTAGGCAGAGAGAGAGAAGGGAAAGCAGGCTCCCCGCTGAGCAAAGAGCCCGATGCGGGGCTCAACCCCAGGACCCTGGGATCATGACCTGAGCCGAAGGCAGAGGTCATTTGTTATTTTTTTAAAAAGGAAAATTCTTAGGAGCTCCTGGGTAGAAATACACTTCTAAGGGAAAAATTAAGATGTGGACCAACAGCAAGCAATATGAGAGAGAAAAATGTTCTTACTGTGAATTTATTTTAATATGCTTTAAAATTCAATTATTAACTGAAAATTATGACCAACTTTGCTTCTTGCCTAAATACAGGGGAATGGCAATGTTATCTCTGTTGTATTTTCAAAAGAACATGTACCAAAGAGCTTCCCTTTTCGTTGTTGTTTCTGTTCTGCAACAATGGGCTAAGCCCACATTAACTTTCTGTAACCAAGTCCCTCTTTTTTTTTTTTAAGATTTTTTATTTATTTATTTGACACACAGAGATCACAAGTAGGCAGAGAGGCAGGCAGAAAGAGAGGGGGAAGCAGGCTCCCTGCTGAGTGAAGAGCCTGATGCGAGACTCGATCCCAGGACTCCGAGATCATGACCTGAGCTGAAAGCAAAGGCTTAACCCACTGAGCCACCCAGGCACACAACCAAGTCCCTCTTAACAAAGTCTTATGCTTTAGATGTGAAAAGCTCACTCACTTACCGCGATCATCGAGGAGGATATTCTCAGGCTTTAAGTCTCTACAAAGGAAGAGACAACAAAAAGCTCAATTATTCAGAAGGCAACACTGATTCATTCACCCAACAGAAGTAACCACAGATCTATCTGCTATGAGCAGCGCCGAGAATGGAGAATAACAAAACTGTCCTTTGTGGGTCAAGTCATGAGTCCTTCATGCCATCACTGGGAAGGACGAGGATGCCACAGAGGCTTCATCCCAACCAACAGTGTGCAAGTGACAGCTGTGTGCTCCGCCCAGGTCCATGGATCTGAGACAGTTCAGTGATAAAGGTTCAGCCCCGTAGTAAGGAATTAGTCCTTAATGAATTTGATTCAATTTATCTTATCATTCATACACTTTTTAAAATGTCAACAACTGAAAATTTCCCATACCAGAAGAACTCAGCTCTGGGGGGTTCAGATGGGCACAGATTCAAATGCTAGCTCTGCAGCTCTTCCGCCGTGTGACCTGAACCACTCTAGGGTTCAGTGTCCTCCCCTGCACTGGGACCTGATCCACAGGCACCCACTTCCTCAGCGAGGCAGGGCTGGGGGAGCTCAGCCTTGCAGCAGGAAGCTTGTGATCAACAGTCGTGACTGTTCGAAATTTACTGTGAAGGAGGAGGGGTACCACAGACTTCAAATAAATATAGGTCACTACGGGCGTCTGGGTGGCTCAGATGGTTAAGCGGCTGCCTTCGGCTTTAGGTCATGATCTCAGGGCCTGGGATGGAGCCCTGCATCGGGCTCCCTGCCCAGCAGGGAGTCTACTTCTTTCTCCCTCCTCTGCTGCTCCCCCTGCTGTCAAATAAAATTTTTAAAAAATAGGGGTCACTAAAGACTATAATATCTT
>ML109838.1:0-16254 GCA_003697995.1 Taxidea taxus jeffersonii | reverse complement strand
AAATAAAATTTTGGAAGTCTAAAAAAAAAAAGAAAGAAAGAAAGAAAACAACTATAGGGGCACCTGGGTGGCTCAGTTGGTTAAGCATCTGACTCTTGATTTTGGCTCAGGTCATGATCTCAGGGTCGTGGGATCGAGCCCCGAATCAGGTTCTACACACTGAGTGTAAAGCCTGCTTAAGATTCTCTTTCTCCTCCTCCCTCTGTCCCCACCTGCTTGTGTTCTCTTTCTAAAAAAATAAAAATAAACAAAATAAATAAAAAGGAAACAACAGTATTTGAAATGGCATCAAAAACAATAAATTCAAAATGAAATAAAAAAAAAAGTAAGTATAAGATATACTTACTTAGTACAAAAGTACAAAATATTCCTGAGAGAAATTTAAGCATATCTAAGTAACTAGAAGACATCCTGTGTTCATAGGTCAGAAGATTTAGTATTGTTCAGATATCAGTTATCCCCAAATTGAACTATGGATTGAATGTAATCCTTTAGGGACGCCTGGGTGGCTCAGGTGGTTAAGCAGCTGCCTTCGGCTCAGGTCATGATCCCAGCGTCCTGGGATGGAGTTCCACATTGGGCTCCTTGCTCGGCAGGGAGCCGGCTTCTCCCTCTGCCTCTGCCTGCCACTCTGCCTGTGCTCGCTCTCTCTCTCTCTCTAACAAATAAGTAAATAAAATCTCTAAAGAAAATGAATGTAATCCTTTAGCAGCAACTGTTGTCCCAGAAACTGACAAGCTCATCTTAACATTTATATGAAAATGCAAAGGACCCAGAATAGGCAAATCAATCTCAAAAAAGAACAACGTTAGAAGCCTCATGCTTCCCAATTTCAAAACTCACCACAAAGCTACAGTAATCAAGACAGTACGGTACTGCCAGCAGGACAGACATACAGACCAGTGGAATAGAATTGGAAGTCCAGAAATAACCCTGTCCTCTTAACAGTCAATCAGTTTTAGACAAAAGTGCCAAGGAATTTCAATGGGGGAAATGACAGTATTTTCAATAAATGGTGCTGGGACGGAGACTCTTCACCCACCCACACTGTACTAAAAACTGAATGTGGGTCCTAAACTTAAAGATAAGACTTAAAACCATAAAATCTTTAGAAGAAAACACAGGACAAAATCCTCATGTTGCTGGTTATACAATGATTTCTTAGAGAAACACCAAAAGCATAATCAACAACAACAAAACCCTGATCAATTGAACCTCACTAAAATTAAGAACTTTTGCAATTCAAAAGACACATTAAGAACAGGGAAAGACAAGCCACAGACTGGAAGAAAGCATCTTCAAATTTTACATCCGGTAAAGGACATGTGTCCAGAATATATAAAGAATGTTTGCCGGGACGCCTGGGTGGCTCAGTTAGTTAAGCCGCTGCCTTTGGCTCAGGTCATGATCCCAGAGTCCTGGGATCGAGCCCCGAATCGGGCTCTCTGCTCGGCAGGGAATCTGCTTCCTCCTCTCTCTCTCTGCCTGCCTCTCTGCCTATGTGATCTCTGTCAAATAAATAAATAAATAATCTTAAAAAAAAAAAAAAATCAGGTACTGATAAATGCTAACACATGCATGAACCTGAGAAACATGAGGGTAGTGGACAGAGGCCAGAACCAAAAGGCCACATGCTGATTCTACTTGTACAGCATGTGCAGAAAGGTTGATATATGGAGACAGAGAAATGATGCCCCCCTTCCCCAGTGTGAGCTCTTCAAAGGTGAATGTGCCCAATACAACATGGCCATGGTTAAGAGGGAGCCTGGAGGCTGACCCTTCTGGAACATAACAGGCGAGGGCACTGAGAAACAGCCAACATGGGCATCTCCGGCCCCTCACTCATTTATTATCGGTTTTAGGTGTTTTTGTATTCTTTCTGTAATTGCTAGAAAATGCAATGAAATTGAAATCTTTTTTCCCCTTAAAATTGTGAAAGGATTCCCCCACACCAGTTAATGAACACACCCACCACCTCACATTTTCTGGTGTGAGAACCTTTAAGTCTCGGTCCCTTAGCAAATTTCAATTCTTCAGTATAGTGTTACCAACTCTATTTCATATTTTACATTATTTCCGCAGCTACTCATCCTACAGCTGAAAGCTTGTGCCATTTTGCCAACCTCTTCCTATCCCCCCCCCCCCCAGCCCTTAGGGACTTTGTTTCCACGAGTTTGACTTTTTTTTTTTTTTTAAAGACTTTACATACCAGTGAAATCATGCAGTATTATTTGTCTGTGTCTGGCTTATGTTACGTAGCACGAGGCTCTCCAGGTCCATTGGGTTGTCACCCATAACAGGACCTCCTTCATTCTCGTGGCCAAATAATAACTCCATTGCGGATGCATGTACCACATTTTCTTTACCCATCCACCCACCGATGGACGCTTAGGTTGTTTCTAGATACTGGCTATTCTGAATAATGCTGCAGTGAACACAGAAATGCAGACCTCTCTTTGACATACTGTGGATATATCCTTTAGAATACACTTACAATTGGTGTTGCTAGGTAATATGGCATTTTTATTTTTAATTTTGGGGGGATCCTCCTTACTGTTTTCCATAGTGGCAAAAGTGAAACCATTTTAAAAAGCTAAGTCTTTAAAATTTTTGTAGCCTTTTGCCATATTCCCCTGCATACAGACTATACATTATTAGGTAAAATAATTCTTATAATTTAAAAGACACTTCACTACCCAAACAATGGCAAGCAGAATATGCCATCCCCAGAGCGGCTGAAGAACAGGAAGATGATTGTTCTCCACAGCCAGCCGCTGCTGGGCCAGACTTCCCTGACGCTGCAGGCCAGTCTTGGGAGAAGCTTTTACATGAAAAGAAAGTGTAGCTGGCCCTTGAACAACATGGATTTGAACGTCTTCGGTCCCCTTACATGTGGGTTTTCTTACAGTCCCAGTGCTATGACGTATGCTCTCTTCCTTATGATTTTCTTACTAACACTTCCTTCTCACTAGATTGCTTTTTGGTAAGAGCATAGGACAGAGTCCATAGAACACACAGAATAATGTGGTGGTCATCTGCATGTCATCAGTGAGCTTTCCAGGCAACAGCAAACTATGAGTAGCAAAATCTGGGGGGAGTCAAAAATTCCATGTGGATTTTCGACTGGGTTGATGACCCAATCTCTACCTGTTCAAGGATGAACCACACTGCCCATAGACTCAAGTGCTATTTAATAAGAAATTAGTCATTCCTGCATGTTAATATTCAAATGGTGTTAGGGCACTCATGGGGTCTGTCCCTAACCAAAAGAATTTTAGTTGATCTGATTTTACAGAAACTATGTTCCTCAGTTAATCTTTTTAAAAGACCAGTCCCTGATAACAGAGTCCAGAATACAAGGACGAGTCAGGCCAGGTGGAGACATCCAATCAGTAAAGCCCACCAAAGAATGTGGGCCCCGCCTTTTGGGCACCTTTTGGGTGCCAATTCTGACCAAGGTGATAGGCTAGTTCGAATAGCTACTATAGGGTGAATTGCAATTCAACTGGCCACCCGTGTGTGACCTAGCATGACTATGCAACTTTCTCTGTGTGTTACAATCTCATTGGCCACCTGCGTGTGGCCAGGCTCAACCACATGGCCTTTGCTCTATAAAAGTTAGTCTGTGAGGCTGGGAGTTGTCGCTCTCTCTGTAAGAGGCGGCCCTGAATGGTCGGTTTGATTCTCGATGCTTGGCGCAAAATAAAGCTTTGCTTGACCTTAAAAAAAAAAAAAAAAAAAAAGATTTTTATTTACTTACTTTACACATGGGGTGGGGGGGCTCAAGCAGTGGGAGTAGGAGAGGTAGAAGCCGGCTTCCTGCTGACAACTGAGCCACCCAGATGCCTCCTTCCTCAGTTAATTTTTAAAGGACATTTAAAACCCCAAAGGCAAGAGTCCCCTTCCAACTTCTGCATAATGAACAGGCAAAATGTCATGAAAAGATGCTGGGAGAGAAAGTACCCAGCTGGACTGGAAATGCATGCCCACACCCATGTCTTTATGTATTGCTTTGTTTGAATCAAACAGCTGACTTCTTAGATATACAGTTGTGTACTAAAAACTATGATCTCTCAAGGCTCTCTCTACATGCACACTTGATTTCTTTCCCTTGCTTTTTCTCACCAAACAATTTACACAAAGCCACGTTACAAGTAGATGTATCTAAAGGTATGACACAAACTACTACACCCCAAAACCACACGCCCAGGCCACTCACACAGTCCGACACCACCTCCCTGCTGTCTACCCACCCTCCTGGAAGGGCTGTGCCCACACTGCCCTGAGCCTAGCACTCCTTTTGTGGTTCATCATGATGTTGTTTCAGGCATTTTATCTGAACAAACAGCAGAGGACGACAGACAAAAAAAAAAGATGAAATGCTCCAGGAAAATTGTATCTGGGAAAAAAGGGGAGGCCTCTAGGATGCTACGGCATTTTAGCAACTATTTTAACATTTTCTCCAAATAAATAACAGATGCGAAGGGCTCCGCCTAGGGCCTGGTGGGCAACAGAAAGCCAACAAGTTTGCTTCTTCCTTCCTTCTGTCTTTATGACCACTCTGATTTACATGGACTTCTCTGCCCACTTTCTCCAGTAGGCACACACGGCGCATGTCTCCCCCAAAAGAATAATCCCTTTACCCTCTGCTCCAATCTTAGCCATCTAGCCAAGCTGCCAGGTGAGTCCCAGATCCTCCCGAAAGCCTTCCCTCATCAGGCCTGGGTCCAGTTTAAATCATTTATACTAGAAAGAATTCTGTGAGCCCGTGAGGCCTGGCACACCTGGAGTAGCTCCCACAGACGAGAGTAAGGGCCCCCCAGGCTCTCCTTCTGACTAGGAACATGCTGTACCCCACAGGTGGCTCAAAGCCAGGCCTAAGGGCCTCTTCTCTGACCTGAGAGTGATGAGATGGTAGAGCATTCTTATTTGTACCATCCGTCTGCAAAAAGAAAGGTCATCTTTCTGGCACCTGGTCTGAAAAAGGTTGTCAAGAGGCAACTTCTGACTACAAGAAATAATTTCAAAGAATGAAAGTGGTGCTTGACTGGTCCCTAGGGTAGGGAACGTACCATCAGAGGCTGAAAGCCATGGGTCATCCATTTAACAAATGGCGGGCGCCTCCTACTGGTAGGTGCTGTAGACATGCACTAAGTTCCCACTAAGTGCTGGCCAGCCCACGCCTTTCCCCTGCTCTGTCTGAGGGCAAGCTGGAGCCCAAGGTGAAAGGCTAGGGGAAAAGAAAATCTTCTAACCAATCCAGTAATGAGACACACCTTAGAGATACAAGGATTTGGTCTAGACTGCCAAAATTTAGTAACTATCACAATAAAATGAGTCAAAGGACTTTTTTGGTTTCCCAGTGCCTATTAAAGTTATGTTTGCCCTACACTGAGACCCACTAAGTGTGCAATAGCATTATGTCTAACAAAACAATGAATACCTTTTTTTAAAAAGATTTTATTTACTTGGAGAAAGAGTGTGAGAGAGAGATAGTGAGAAAGAGCAAAAGCAGGGGGAAGGGCAGAGGAAGAGGGAGAAGCAGACTCCCCACTGGACAGGGAGCCCGATGTGGGGCTCAATCCCAGGACCCTGGGATCATGATCTGAGCCAAAGGCAGACACTTAACCGACTGAGCCATCAGGTGACCCCAAAACAATGAATGCCTTAATTAAAAAATGCTTTACTGCTAGCCTCATCTGAGCTTTAAGCAAGCTGTAATCTTTGGCTGCTGGAGGGTCTTACCTCAATGCTGATGGCAGCTGAGTGATCACAGTGGGGGATGCTGAAGGTTGGGGTGTCTGTGGCAGTTTCCTAAAACAAGACAATAAATTTGTTGCACTGATGGACTCTTCCTTTCTCAAATGATTTCTCTGCAGCAAGCGATGTTGTCTGGTAGCATTTCACCCATAGTAGAACTCCTCTCCACACTGGAGCCAGTCCTCTCAAGCCCTGCCACCTTATCAACTAAGGTCATGCAATGTTCTAAGTCCTTGTCAGATTTCAACCATCTATCTCACAGCATTGTCACCAGGAGCAGACTCCAGCTCAAGAAATCACCTTCCTCGCTCCTCCACGGAAGCATGTCCTCACCGGCGCAAGTGTTATCCTGCGAGGGCACCAGGTCGCTCACCTCTCCAGGCTCCACTTCTGGTTCTCTGACTGTTTCCACCACATCTGCAGTGACTTCTTCCACTTGATCTTGAACTCCTCAATGTCCTCACTAGGGCCAGAGCTCACTTCTTCCAAATTCCTGTTAGTATTGACATTGAGCCACGAGAACATTTTCTTAATGGCATCTGGCATGGTGAATCCTTTCCAGAAGATTCTCAATGTACCCCACCCAGGTCGAGCAGAGGAATCACCACCCATGGTATCTACCATCTTGCAAACTGTGTCTCTTAAATGATAAAACTTCAAAGTCAAAATTACTCCTTGCTCCGTAGGCTGCAGAACGGACACTGTGTTAACAGGCAGGGAAACGGCACTCACCTCACTGTTACCAGAGCTCTTGGGTGACCGGGTATGATGTCAACGAGCAGTCATATTTCAAAAGGAACCTTTTTTCCTGAGCAGTTGGTCTCAACACTGAGCTTGAGACGTTTGGTAAACCGTGCCCTAAACAGATATGCTGCCTTCCAGGCTGTGTCGTTCCGTGGGTAGAGCACGGGCACAGGAGAGGTAGCACAATTCTTAAGGGCCCTAAGAATTTCCAGAATAGTAAAGGAGCACTGGCTTCAGCTGAAAGTCACCAGCTGCATTAGCCCCTAACAGGGGAGCCAGCCTGTCCCTTGAACCTCTGCAGCCAGGCACTGACTTGTCCTCTGGCGAGGACAGTCCAAGATGGCATCTTCTCCCCATTTAAGGCTGTTGGGTCTACATGGAGAATCTGCTGTTTAGTAGGAGTCACCTCCACGGGCAATCCGAGCTGGATCTCTGGTAGAACCCGCTGCAGCTTCTCCGTCAGCAAGTGCTGCTCCCCCCCAGCCCCTCTGTGTCTCCTTAAACCTCACGAACCCACTCTGCTAGCTGCAAACTTTTCTTCTGCGGCTTCCTCCCCTCCCTCAGCCTTGGTGGACTTGAGAGTCAGGGCCTTGCTCTGGATTAGGCTTTGGCTTAAGGGAATACTGGGGTGGGTCTGATCTCCTATCAAACCACCCAAATTTTCTCCATATCAGCAATGAGCCGTTTGGCTTTCTTATTCATGTGGTCCCTGGAGTAGCGCTCTTAACTTCCTTCCAGAACTTTTCCTTGGCATTTGCAACGTGGTGGTTTGGCACAAGAGGCCTACCTTTCAGCCTATCTCGGCTTCAGACATCCCTTCCTCACTAAGCTTAATCATTTCTAGCTTTTCATTTCAAGTGAGTTATGTGTGACTCTTTTTACTTGAACACTTAAGAGGCCATTACAGGGTCATTATTTGGCCTAATTGCCGTATTGTTGCATCTCAGGGAACAGGGAGGTCCGAGGAGGAGAAAGAGGAAAACAGCCGGTGCGTGAAGCAGTGAGAACACGCACAACATGCACTGATTACGTCCACCATCTTACATGAGCGTGGCGCATGGCGCCCCCAGACAAGGACAACAGTAACATCAGAGATCAGAGATCATGGTCACAAGTATAACAATGAAATGGCTTGAAACACTGCAGGAACGACTGATATGTGCTGTAGACATGAGGGGAGCCCACGCGGCTGGAAAAGCGTCACAGACAGGATCTGCTCAGCGCAGGGTTGTGACAAACCTGTCTGTAAAAGAGGCAGTGCGTGCAAAGCACAGTAAGGCCACAAGCAATGAAACGAGGTCTAGCTGCACGTCTTCACCTGAAGCAGGGGGGCTTACCTGCACTGAACTGCAATGAACTCTGAGGTGCTCCTGGAGTGAAAGAGGAATCAAGCTCCTCCAGGCCTGCTCCCTGCTTCAGGGCCACCCTTCTCTCCCTGTGAGTGTGGTGACATGGCCTGTGTCCACGGGAATGGCTCCCAAGGCAGCAGTCTGCTCCTTGTGCACCAACTCAGGGGCACCACCCAGCCCCGTGGCCAGGCCTGCGATCCAGCCTTCCAGAGATCCTAAGGTGCCTCCGGGCAACGTGAGACAGAGCCAAGAGTTCATGAGGACAGGGATCTGAGAAAGGGCTTCTGAGATGCTTGTGGCTGGAGTGACCAGCCCGCCAGTAGGACAACACAGGTGCTCTGAGGATGCCCCCGGGGAGCACACACCCCCATTATCAAGGGTGGGGAACTTAGGGATGAGCTGTGCTTTCTCTAAATGCAGGCAGAGGGGCTGCAGTGAAGAAAGGACTCCGACCAACAGGCTGCATGTGCAAGGGTATGAAGATGTGAGGACACTCGAGAAGTACATGCACATCATGAAAGCAGACAGTCCCCATTTGGGGTGCAAGACGCCCGGCTGGAGAAGTCAGTGGGGGACAGCACCACATGGGGTCAAGAGAGCCAGGCCCACAAGGCTCCAAGCTAGGGATGCTATGACAGGATGGGATCCACACTACAGGAAGGCCTGTCGTCGGTCGCACAGAGCAGGAACCAGGGCAAGACTGGCATCAGCGAGACCATTCAAGTGTCTGCCTGCCAGGTAACCTGAGGAAGACATGAACTAAACCAGTGACTCCAAAGCCTGGATATAGGGAAACATCCAGGGCTGATTTGGTGACCAACTGGATGGGGCAGGTGAGGGCAGGGGATACACAAACCCCTTGGAATGTAGGGGAAATGGCAGGGTGAGAAACAGCCAAAGGCAATGGTTGGCACAAGGAGGTAGATGTCCTTACAGAGGTAAAGGGACAGAACTACACAGGGAAGGGTGGAGAAGGGTGTCAGAGCCCTGGAGCTCCACACCCAAAGGGTAGCTGGAGTGACTACTTTCCTTAAAATTAAATACTTAATCATACTAATTTAATTCTACCTATTAAATTTTCTTTAGTGAATTCTAAGATGCAAAATATTAAAATAAATATTTTTTGAGACATTTAATTGTTACACTATTTTGTTGCAACAGAGCCCAAAGTCCTAAATAGAACTAATTTAGAAATGGGCTCTTCTCATGCTTACATGAGTAACTCTGCCTATATTTGATCAACTTAACAAATAAAACTGACCTACTAGAGATCAAAGAGAACTGAAATGAAAACCAAGGTCTATGCTGATTGACCAAACTCCCAACAGTGTAAGTGACCAGACCCTATGTATGGCCACCAAGGGCTCCACCACAGCCCTCCTGCCCAGGCACCTGGGTGGCCGGAGGGAGCCCTGTGGGAGCCTCAGGCTCAGGATGAACAGACTCCCAGGCCCCAGGAGTTCATGCTGTTCTTACCTGTACACAATTCTTTCCCTCTGCAAATCCTCCAAGCCACAGCACAGCTCGGCGGCATAGAAAATAGCTCTCTCCTCATCAAAGCCAGGGTTGCCCATGTTGTGGATGTGAAACTTCAAGTCCCCTCCATTCATAATGGTTAGCACCAAGCACAGGAAATCTCTGGTTTCGTAAGTGTAGCACAAACTAACCTAAAGACAACAGCATCATAAAAAACAAAGCACAAACACCTGCTCATTCCTTGGTGCTTTCCTCTATTTGCGAACATTATTCATTTACTCTGTGTTAGATTTAAAATGAGAACGCCCGAATCCCATATGCTTCACCAAAATGCATTCCATGCATCTGGGGCTTCTTGGACATTTTAGCTGTCCAAGATCTTACAGGAAGGAGTTCTGTACTGAGAGGAGAGAACTTTTTATGGCTAAGTGGGTAGATGGCAAAACTTCACAAAGACACCTGGGATCATGATTCATTGAAGGTATGCTCTAATTGTTGAGCACTTATGTTCCACACTTCTAGAACACCCACGTTCAGCATACAAGTTAAATTAAATTTAATACCCCTTCCCAAAGTGCAAGAGAGGTCTTGCCACTGCACATCTTTCCAACATTTCATATTGTTAGTCAATGCTGCTGAAGGAATAGTTGTCTCTTATTGTGGTTTTAATTTGCATTTCTCTGTATATACAAATACAGGAGACACTTGTCATACATTTTCATATACTTATCCATTTGGAACTACTTGTGTGAAATCTGTCCAAGTTTTTTGCCCACTGTTCTGTTGGTTTGTAGGTCAATTTACACACACACACACACACACCCTGCTGGGATTTTGATTGGGGCTGCATTTAATTCATTTAATCTATTTATCAATTTGGGAAAACAAACATCTTCATACATTGAGTCTCCTAATCCATAAACCTGGTATCCTTCCATTTATTTCATCTTAATTTCTTGCAATGGCATTTTAGATAACAGTGTAGAAGTTTTGCACAATTTTAATACATTTTTGCCTAGATTATGATGTTTCTTAAAGCTATTGTAAATAGTATCAATTACAAGTTTTTATTTTCTAAGTATTTGTGGCTAGTATTGTATCTAATAACTTGGCTAGATACACAATAATTTATATAAAAAGTGTTGGCCTGTCCCCGTGCATAACCATGTTGTGGGCCAGCCAGTGTGGGCTGTGGGAAGGAGGAGGGGATACGGATGACATAGGTTCAGGTCATGACCCACTGATTAACTGTAAACAGAGAGGAAAAAAATATAATCAAGGATGAAGGAAAACTCACAGAGGAAATAAAAAACTACATTCAGACAAATAAAATGGAAATCAACTTTTCAAAACCTATGGGACATAGCAAAAGCAGCTCTAAGAGAGAAGATCATAATAACACAGGCCTTCCCCAAGAAATAAGAAAAATGCCAAATAAACAATCTCACTTTATATCTAAAGGAACTAGAAAAAGAATGAAGCCCAAAGTTAATAGAAGGAGAAAATAATTAAAGATCAGAGTGGATATAAATGAAATAGAGATTAAGAAACAATAGGAAAGATCAATTAAACTAAAGCCTGGTTCTTTGAAAAAAATAAATAAAATCAATAAACTTCTAGTTAGATTCATCAATAATAAATATATAATTTTTTTAAAAATCAGAAATGAAAGAGAAGTTACAAGTGACACCACAGAAATACAAAGAATCATAAGAGATCAGTATGAACAATTATACATCAACATACTGGACAACCTAGAAGAAATGGGTAAGTTCCTAGAAACCCAATCTTCCATGACCAAATCACATAAAAACAGAAAATATGAACATACCAATTATAAGTAATGAAACTGAAGCAGTAGCTTTAAAACTCCTAAGAAACAAAACCCCAAGACCATATACCAAACATTTATTTTTTCTTAAAGATTTTATTTATTTATTTGACAGAGAGAGGGGGAAGCAGGCTCCCTGCTGAGCAGAGAGCCCGGTGCAGGGCTCAATCCCAGGACCCTGAGACCATGACCTGAGCCGAAGGCAGAGGCTTAACCCACTGAGCCACCCAGGCGCCCCCCTACCAAACATTTAAAGAAGAGTTAGTACCTATCCTTTCAATCTATTCTAAAAAAAATTGAAAGAGGAAGGAAGCCTTCCAAATTCATTTTACAAAGCCAGAATAACCCTGATACTGAAACCAGATAAAGACACTACAAAAAAAAAGAAAATCACAGGCCAATATCCCCGATGAATATAGATGTAAAAATCCTCAACAAAATATTACTAAATCCAATTCAAAAATATATTAAAAGGATCATACACCATGATCAAGTGGGATTTATTCCAGGGATGCAAGGATGGTTTAACATCCACAAACAGATCAAGATGGTACGCCATATTAACAAAATGAAAGATGAAAATCATATGGTCATCTCAATAGATCCAGAAAAAATATATGACTAAATTCAGTACCTATTTATGATAAAATCTCAATAAAGTGGGTATAGGAAGAACATACCTTAACATAATAAATCATATATGACAAACCCACAGCTAACATTATCCTGAATGGTGAAGAGCTATAAGCTTTTCCTCTAAGATCAGGAACAAGACAGAGATGCCCACTCTTGACACTTTTATTCAACATAGTATTGAAAGTCCTAGCCATAGCATTTAGGCAAGAAAAAGAAATAAATTGAAAGGAAGAAGTAAAACTATTTGCAGATGATGTGATGTTATATATAGAAAACCCAAAAGACTCCATCAAAGAGATTTGAGAACTAATTAATGATTTCAGTAAAGTCACAGGGTACAAAATTAACATACAGAAGCAGGTTGTGTTTCTATACACTAATAACAAACTGTCAGAAATAGAAAATAAGAAAACAATCCCAGGGGCACCAGGGTGGCTCAGTCAGGTAAGCATCAGACTCTTGATTTTGGCTCAAGTCATGATCTCATGGGTTGTGGGATCAAGCTCCACATCAGGCTCTACATTCAGTGGGGAGTCTGCTTGAGATTCTCTCCCTCTGCCCCTCTCCCCACTCACATGTACACACTCCCTCTCTCAAATAAATAAACTTATCTTAAAAAAAAAGAAAACAATCCAATTTACAATTGTATCAAAGTAATAAAATACCTAGGAATAAATTTAACCAAGGAGGTTAAAGACCTATAGTCTGAAAACTGTAAGAGACTGATGAAAGAAATCGAAGACAACATAAAAAAAAAAAATGGGAAGATACAACCATCATCATGGATTGGAAGAATTAATATTGTTAAAATGTCCATATTACCCAAAGTAATCTACAGATTCAGTGCAATCCCTATCAAAATACCAATAGCGTTTTTCACAGAACTAGAACAAATAATCCTAAAATTTGTAAGAAACAACACAAGACTCTGAAGAGCCAAAGCAATCTGGAGAAAAAAGAACAAAGCTGGAGGCATCGTGCTCCCTGATTTCAAACTGTATTACCAAGCTGTAATAATGAAAATAGTATGGTATTGGTATAAAAACAACCACACAGATCAGTGGAATAGAATAGCCCAGTAATAAACCTATGCACATGTGGTCCATTAGATTATGACAAAGGAGGCAAGAACATACAACGGGGGAAAGAGAGTCTGTTCAATAAATTGTGTTGGGAAAACTGGACAGCCACATGCAGAAGAATGAAACTGGACCACTACCTTTTACCACACAAGTATTAACTCAAAATGTATTAAAGACTTGAACATAACAAGTAAAACCATAAAACTTCTAGAAGAAACCATAGGCAGTAAGCACTTTGGCATCAGTCTTAGCAATATTTGGGGTGGGGGACACAGTCTACTGAGGCAAGAACAACAAAAGCTAAAATAAATGGGATTACAACAAACTAAGAAGCTTCCGCACAGTGAGGGAACCACCCACAAAACAAAAAGGCTACCTACCGAATGGAAGGATTTACAAATCACATATTAGATAAGGGGATAAGTATTTTTAAAAACTTACATAAATTAATATGAAAAACAACCTGATGAAAAAATGGGCAGAATACCTGAATAGATGTTTTTCCAAAGAAGACATACCGATGGCCAACAGGCACATGAAAAGACTCTCAACGTCACTAACCATTAGGGAAAGGCAAATCAAAAGGACTGTGATATTTCACTTCACACATGTCAGAACAGCTAGCATCAAAAAAACAAGAAATAACAAGTGTGGGTAAGGATGTGCAGGAAAAGGAACTCTTGTACACTGTTGACGGAAATGTAAGTTGGTGCAGCCACCCTGGAAAACAGTATGGAAGTTGCTCAGAAAAGAAAAACTAGGGGCGCCTGGGGGCGCTCAGTCAGTTAAGCATCTGCTTTCAGCTCAGGTCATGACCCCGGGTTCCTGGGACTGAGCCCCACATCGGGCTCCCTGCTCAGTGGGGAGTCTGCTTCTCCCTCTCCTCCCTGCTTGTGCTCTTTTTCACTATCTCTGTCACGATCTGCCTCTCCCTCGCAAATCAATAAAATCTTTAAAAAAAAGAAAAAATAGAAATACTGTATGATCCAGCAATTGTACCTCTAGGTGTTTATCCAAAGAAAATGAAAACACTGATCCAAAGAAGTATCTGCACTCCTAGGCTCATCGCAGCCTTATTTACAATAGCCAAGACACGGGAGCAACCTCAGTGCCCACCCACAGATGAAAAGATATAGAAGATATGGTCCACATATAAAATGCGATATGACTCAGCCATAAAGAAGTCTGAAATCTTGCCACTTCCAAAACGTGGACAGACGTAGTGGGTATGATGCCAGGTGCAATAAATCAGTCAGAAAAAGACAAATGCCATATGCTTTCACTCATATGCGGAATCTTAAAAACAAAACAAACTAATAAACAAAACAGAAACAGACTCCGGCACGGAGAACAAACTGTTGATTAACAGAGTAGGGAGGGGCTGGGGGACAGAAAGGAAGCAGAAGTGATAAAGAGGTACAAAGCTCGGGGTGCCTGGCTGGCTCATTCACAAGAGCATGCAACTTGATCTCGGGCTCGTGAGTTCAAGCCCCATGTTGCGTGTAGAGATTACTTAAATAAATAAGCAAACTTAAAAAACAGAGGTACAGACTTCTAGTTATAAAACAAATAGGTCAAGGAGATGTAACGTACAACACAGGAAATATGTTGATAATCCAGTTGCTAATACTGGAATAACAGGGTGCTGATAGATGGTAACTAGACTTATCACAGGGATCATTTCATAATGCATAAAAATATGGAATCACTATGATGTACACTTGAAATTAACAAGATATTGTCAAGTCAATTATGTGTCAATAAGGGAAAAAAAGGATGAAGGAAAATATTTCTAGGTTCCTTGGGAGAGGCCAAGAATATGAAAACAAAAATATTTCCTTTAAACAGAATAAACCACTGGTATTATGTCCCTTTCACAAAGCTAGATTATGGATTTCTGTGTTCCAAGGTAGTTACACAAACATATTGGAAAAAACTCCATGATGAGCCAGCTGTATTAAAGATTTTCGTGGAATGCACGAGGAGAGACCTGTCATAACCAGAGGTAAATGCAGAGGACGGCGGTGCAGGCCACTCTGTGCAAAGTCTGTCCCTCAGTGCAAAGCAGCAAACCTCAGTCCTGAGACAGAGGTGACTTGGAGGAAGTAAGCATGACACCACAAGTCCTTTTGTAAGTTTTCTCTCCCTCTCCCCCTTCACACAGACCCACCTGTTGCCACAAATGCTCCAGAAGACACGAAGTGGGGGACAGAAGCTAGGTTTGGGGATGAACATCACAGCACCTCATGCACAGCACAGGGCATGGGAGGGTCCCGGGTTCACCCCAGCCCCACTCGTCCGACCCCTGCCTGACATGGTGAAGGTGGGACTTGATGCTCCATACGTTTGGGGAACCCTAGCCGAGAGTGAGCAGTACATCGGGCCAGTGTCAGACTGCGGCCTCGCCGAGACAAGCACTCAGGACAGTGCCTTCAGGCTCCAGAGGCAGTGGTCCCACAGCCCAGGATGAACATGCCTCCCGGGAGAGGGGAGGGCCCTGACTGATAACAGCCTGCTGCAGGGTGTAAGGAGAAGCCCACAGACCAGGCCACACTGCTTTGTGTGTGTTCAGTAAGAAATGGATAGGGAAGAGGCCACCAGCACAACCAGACTGTCCCCAGTCTCCGTCCCTGCCACCAGCCCAGGCAGCCCAGCCCACACCCGCGCCGGCAGTGGAGGCAGTGACGGTGGGCCCAGCAGCAGGGGTGCCCAGGAAAGCGGTCCTCACCGCACCATCCCCAGTGAGGACTAAACCCAGATACTCACTACAAATCTGCTATGCACTTTTTCTAGGATTCTCTTTTCGTTGAGAGCCATGGCTTCACCTTTCCTCCTCTTTATTCTTTTTTTCTCTAGCTTCTTACATGCATACATCTTTCCTGTAGCTCGCACTTGACAGGCACAAACCTAGTTTTTAAAAAAGCGGAAAAAATGTTTCTACACACCTGCCACCTCTTGGGCCACCACCACCATCACTACCACCAGCAACTAAACCCCCTTTCTCCAGGATCAGCACTGCCAGTGAAGAGTCAAAAGGGGCTAGTGGACTGGACAGGGGAGGAGGGGGTCATGCTCTGCCAGCTGCCCACAGGTGATCACAGCATGTTGGGTCAGCCAGGGTCTCCCAGGGGCCTTCAGTCCTTGCACAAGGTTACAGTGTTCGAAACTAAACTGATTTCTCTTTCTTTTAAAAGTTTAAGAATGTAAGAAAAGATATTGCATAGAATTCATAAACTCTCATACTTAGTTGTTAAAAACTATTTACTTATCACTTACCTTCCCACTAGGAAAAAAGATGTCCAAAATCACAGAAGTGGAGATGGGGCTATAATGAGCTCCCACGTAACCATCCCACAGCTTCTGGGCTGTCAATATG
>ML109837.1:26408-51515 GCA_003697995.1 Taxidea taxus jeffersonii | reverse complement strand
GCATAGGAACTAGCATAGATGGTAATAAGGCAAAATTAGAAGTCTTTGTATCTCTCTTTTTAATCATATAACTAATCAAACATAATATAATTCTCCATGAGTGTTTAGAATATAAAAGGGTTGTGGATATGTTGACTGCTATTGCATTTCCATATTTTTTTATGGACTTGTGTCATAAACTGGTGAGTCTAGGACAATGGTGATGTTGTTGCTTTTGTTATAGATACAATTTTCTTTATATCTAATTAAACACTGTCTTTGCTTGCAGCTTCCTATTGTATGGCAAGGAAAACATATAAACTTACAGTCTTCCTTAGATGTATTTCTGTTCTCATGCTGTACCACTAGATATCCTTGGGAACTTTGATTTCTCAGATCCCACAAGATATAACACCAATCCACTACACTAATGACATCACACTGGGGGAGAAGGAATAATGCATGACTTCCTTTTTCTGCAAGTTCTGAAGTAATTTTTTCCTTAGATTCATTTCTTATTCTCCTTGCTCTCCCTGTTTAGCAAGGTGGTCAAGCACTATAGGCTGCATTTGCAGTCTCCCTCAGCAGTTAATTTGCTCCTGGTTTCAGCCTTGGGGAAAATGAGGCATCATGTCCTATCTATCTATCTCTGAATATAGATACAACTGTAGCAGGAAATACCCAAGCATTCTGATAGTGTCTATGCAAGTACTTTATCTTTAAACTTTGCTGCTTCATGATTTTCTCCAATCCACAAAAGCTCACTCAGCAATAAGCTGGCTAGCAGGGCCTAGAATTACAAAAGAAATAACACCACTGGGGCCACCACCAGCAGAGGAGAGTAGGCAGAAAGTTCCTCAGATAAGGGCCCCACCTTCCATTTTAAGAGAAAGGGGTGAGTCCGAGGTACATTTACATAATTGCTTTAAGGCTCCTGATAGGAGTCATCCCTAATTGCCCATCCAGTGAGTTTTCATTTTGTTTTGTTTTGTTTTGATTTTTGTGGGTTTTTGGTTTGGGTATTTTGTTTTTTGTTTTTGTTACTTTGGATAAATCCAGAAACTTTAAGGATCCTCAGATTATTTCCTTGAAGCTGAGTTGTGGAACTAGCATGGATGGTAATAAGGCAAAATTAGAAGTCTTTGTATCTCTCTTTTTAATCAAATAACTAATCAAACATAATATAATTCTCCATGAGTGTTTAGAATATACAGGAAGAAGAGGAAGGAAGGAGAGAAAGAGGAAGAAGAGAAAACTCCCTGTTTTCTTTTCTCATTCTCGCTTCTTTGGATGATCTTCCAAAAATCATGTAAATTGCATGCAAATCCTTGTATCACACATTGATTTCTGATACCTTAGATTAAGTGTGACTTTTAAACCCTTACATTTTCTAATGTAAAGATTCAAAGCTATAAAATCCCTCTAAATAACCCTTGAGCTGTATCTCAGATGAAGGAGGGGAGGTAATGTGTGGTATTTTTATGATTTTATTCTAGGTTATTTTAATGTTGGTTATGATTGTTTCTTTGATGAAAAAGTTTAGAAGTATGCTTGTGAGTTTTTGAATGTATTTCCCTAGTTATTATTTACTTACTGAGTCAACTCTTGGTTGTATTGTGGTTAGATAATGTAGACAGTACAATATTTATCACTTTGATTTTTTATACCAAATTTGTATAGTTTAAAATATGCATAATTTTAATAGATGTCCATATATACTTCTTAAAAATGTATTAAAATATTCTTCTTTAATTTGTATGTTGTACATGTTATGATACATAATATAGATCTATTAAATCAATCTTGTTTATTGTGCTTTTTAAATTTTTGCATAATTAACTATTATGTGACCTGTTTTATGGATTTCTGAAAGAGATATATTAAAATCTTCACTATGCTGGCAGATATTTGTAATTCTGTTTATATTGTGTAATTTTGTTCTTTATAATTTTGAAACTATATAATTACATTTATATCAGGGTAGAATTGTCACATATCCCTAACTTATTGAACAATCCAATTATTAAAGAGTCAATGTCTTTATCCATTTTTGCCTTAAAATTTTTGTCCAATATTTATGGAGCAAACACAATGCTTTGTTCTGACCCTTATGTGTTAGATATTGGTTTCTTGTAAACATTGTGTGTGTGTGTGTGTGTGTGTGTTTTAATTTTAAGCATGTCTCACCATCTTCCCCTCTTAATTTGGAAGTTTATTTACATGCATTTACTGTATTTATGGATGAATTAAGATGTGTTTCTACTGTTTTATTGTGTGCTGCTAAATCTTTCCTTTACTTTTGCTGAGAATTATCATTTTACATAAGGTCTTATATATACTATTTTAATGATAAGCTATTTTAACTTTGTGTTGTAAAGAGTATTAGCTAAACTTCTATAAAAAATGACAGAATATAATGGTTCATTGTGTGTTTTAATTTGGCTTTAGTTTTGTTTTGCTTTCTGTAATGGTTATATGGAATGAGGGCAGTTTGGGTATGTTGGAGCTGTGTTTCATAAGATTATTCTAAAATCCTGACACCTTCCTTCTTGTTGCTCTGCCAACCCAAGGTAATTATTTGTGTGCATGATCAGGAATGTTTCAGCTCCACATACATTTTTTTTTTTCCCCTGGAGGAAAAAGGGGGAGAGAGTATGTGCAGGTAAACACTTTCCATTAACCTAGTGATATGGTGCGACTTTAGTCTCATGGTTATACCTAACTGCAAGGAAGACTGAGAATCATAAATTGTATTTGTTATTTCAAGTTCACAAGTAATTCTTTTTTATTCCTATTGAAATAAGAAAAAAGATATTTAAGTCAACAGATAGCACTTTGACAAAAATGTGCACGAATTGAAGGGCGCCTGGGTGGCTTGGTTGGGTGACTACTTTTGGCTCAGGTCATTATCCTGCAGTCCCAGGATCTTGTCCCACATCAGGCTCCCTGCTTGGCAGGCAGTCAGTTTCTCCCTCTGACCCTCCCACCTCTCATGCTCTCTCTTTCTCTCATTCCCTGTCTCTTAAATGAATAAATAAAATCTTTTTTAAAAAGTGCATGAATTGATACTGTTATATCTATAGTAATATGAATTGATACTGTCGTTTTTCTCTGGGAACACAAATATCTTAGAA
This sequence comes from Taxidea taxus jeffersonii, assembly GCA_003697995.1. Classification (NCBI taxonomy): domain Eukaryota; kingdom Metazoa; phylum Chordata; class Mammalia; order Carnivora; family Mustelidae; genus Taxidea; species Taxidea taxus. The sequence continues at coordinate 48,402 of ML109837.1, read as the reverse complement.
CACTTAATTACTATCACCACATCTAAATAAACATTATTTTAAATAAATATTTTAGGTTTACTCTGGTATTTTTAACAGAAATAATTTATTACTATATTATTTGAAACAATAAACTCTTTGCTTAATGTATCCAACATTCTTACCAGTACATTTGATCCACATTCCTCCACATTCCTTTTTACATCATAAACATTCCATCTAAAATAATTTCCTTTCTGTCTGAAGCACATCATTTAGAATCATTTAGTTCAAAGTTTCTTTAGAGTACTTTACTTTTGGTACTTTTACATAAGGTCTTATGTCTTAAAGTTCTCTTTTTTTGTTTGAAAATGAATTCATTTTTCCATCATAACTGACTGTTTTATTTTGCATTTTTATTAGGTATTCAGTTACTTATCAGCATCTCAATGTGACAACATTTATGTTCTGTCTTCCATTATTGCTTTCTTCCATTTGTTGCTTTTGAGAACACAGCTATGTTCTTTAGTGTTCTGAATTAAACTAGAATGTATCCAGGTCTGTGTGTGCACCTGATTACCTGTGTATGTGTGTGTGTTGTTTATTCTAATGGTAATTCATTAGATTTTCTTTTCATTACTGACCTTTAAAGTTATATTTTAACATCTCATTTTCTCTTTGTCCTGTATTCTGCATAGTTTCTACAGTTTTAACTTTAGCTCACTAATTATATCTTCTGATGTGAAAATCTTCAGTTAATTTTAGTTAGTTATTGCGTATTTTATTTCTGGAAGTTTTGTTTGTGTTTTCTTACAGTTTTGATTCCTAATTTATATATTTTAACTTCTTGTTTCTTCTTAAATGTATAAAACATTGTCATTTTGTGTTTTCTGACTGATGACTCCAATATCTGAAAGTATCAATGGCCTTCTTATATGACCCACTTTTTCTTTTTTCCTAATGATTTTTATTCTTGTGGCCTTGATTTCTTGGGTGTTTGAGAACTTATTTTTATGAAAAATTTCCTGTAGTAATTTATTGAAGGTTGAGTAGATTTTTAGTTTCTGTGAGTGAGAAGTGTTTTTACTTTTACCTCTTATTTTGAGGTGGGAGTGCTACAAACACAAAACCAAATAAAATTAAATATTCTAGTTGGATATTTTGGAGTCTCACACCCACTCTGAAAAACTGAAAAATGTGTGAAATCTGTTTTTTTGTTGTTGTTGTTGTTTATCAGTTCTTAGCAGAAATATTGTTTGTTGCTTTTAGTTTTTGGTCCTGCCCCACACCCTCAGTGCTAAAGATAATACAAGAATTTTTGCAGTTACCTTATTCAGAGGTTTCTGTCTTTTTGCTTGTTTGTTTGTTTGTTTTCATTACTGGTTTCTACACTGACAGATTAGATAGTTGTAAGACAGGCTTTTGTTGTGGTATTTTATTCTATTACCCACTTTGGGAAGATTATGTTTACTCTTTTTTCTCTTATAGTGTTCACCAATTACAGGAGAAATTTATGGTCTCTAGAGGTGACAGATATTCTCAGTTTAAAAACTAGCTTTTGGATTATATTATATGAAATTTTCTTAATTTTATTTCATTTCATTTTGAGATTAACTGATTCTTTATTTTCATCTCAGTTTATCAGTGCCCTTAAAATCATGTTCATGTATACTCAGATACATGTTAGTTTCTTTATTTATTTTTAAAGATATTATTTATTTATTTGACAGGGAGCATGAGAGAGCACAAGTAGAGGGAAGAGCAGAGGGAGAGGGAAAAGCAGGCTTTTCTCCAAGCAAGGAGCTCGATGCTGGGCTCAATGCAGGGCTCGACCCCCGGATCCTGGGATCAGGACCTGAGCCACAGGCAGATGCTTAACCATCTGAGCCACCCAAGTGATCCTCACATATGTGTTACTTTAATTGGGAGGATTATTCATAGTATCTGAACCATTCTGTTGTTCAAATAGAATTAAAGATGTATGTTATAATTTTAGAACCTACCTTTAGGAGATTTTATATAGCTATATAAAATATTTATATATAGAATATATATAGATTGATATATTGACTGAATATAGATATATATTCAATGATTAAACAGCATTAAACACTTTCTTTTAAGTGAATTATAAAAATCATCATATTTCTGAAACACTGAATGGAGACCAACAATCAGAAATTGAATGAAATGACAAAACAATAGTTCTAAAATTATTTTCTAGGGAATTACTGATAAACAGTAAAATGTCACAGCAATGTACATTATTGGCTTAACTAGATGTATGGTGGTGCTATTTTTTGAGAAAACTTATAATGTTTGGCCATATGTTAACACTGAGATATCCTCTGAGTCCCCTCATATGAATGTACATATGAACAGTCATTCGACACTCAGTTAGAAATGTAGTCCTATGAATGATCAGTATGGGTATAATAGAGATTGTCTAAAGAGATTTTGGAATCCAGGAAAAAAGAGAGTGGGCAGGGGAAAGATTTCAAAGATAATTTCAGAGTAAGTCTTAAAGAAAAGAAACTTAACAGACTAATAGAGGAAATTAGAAACAACATATGAGAATAGTGATCTATAGAAAAACAGATCTTTGAATAACTGGCAACAAAGATGAGGGAAATTTTCAGGTTGTTGTTTCTAATTTATCTGAAATACCAACCAGAGTAAGAAGGAAAAATATTATATGTAATTTATTAAAAGTTAGTTCATCTGTGGGGCACCTGGGTGGCTCAGTGGGTTAAAGCCTCTACCTTTGGCTCAGGTCATGATCCCAGGGTCCTGGGATTGAGCCCCGTATAGGGCTCTCTGCTCAGCAGGGAGCCTGCTTCCCTTCCTCTCTCTCTGCTTGCCTCTCTGCCTACTTGTGATCTCTCTCTGTTAAATAAATAGATAAAATCTTAAAAAAAAAAGTTAGTTCATCTGTAATATTGTGATATATCTTTTATACTAGACACAATTAGATTTCAAAGCTGAGAAGTGAGTTTATGAACTTTAGAAATAAATATGTGGAGTATAAACAATTCTCTAAAAAAAACTGTTGGCATTTGTGCCCATAAGTTTTATGGTTTCTCTTACTGTTATAAATGAACTGTATTTCTCTTACTAGAAATTAACCATGTAGACACAAAGTTAATTCTGCCTCTTCTCCTTTTGGAGTAAATATTTCATTTCTTCTACTCAGAGTTGCTTCAGTAGGTAGACCATTACTTCATCTTGTATATTATCATTTTAAAACACTCTACCAGATCGTACATATTTGCTTACATATTTCTCACAAATTAAAGGAAAAAAATGAATACTTTTCTCAACTTCTCTTACTCTTTCATCTGCCAACTCTTTTATTTCTTATTGTGTGTTTACAATAGTTTTCAAATTATTTCCTTATTTTTGTGTCCATTTTATTTTTCTCATTCTTTTTTAAGAGTTATAATGATCATAGAGATAAAAAGATATATTGATTAGGGTCAAGGCTAAGTTGATTTGATAAACATACTCTTACCATAATCAAATAACACTTCAAACTCTCTAGGATGACTATTGTCAAAGAGATAGAAAATCCAAGGATGTGGAAAACTATATTCTCATGTGTGGAGGGAATGAATGTAAAATGGTATAGTCACTTTGGAAAATAGTCTGTCACTTCCTAAAAAGATTAAGCATAGGGGCGCCTGGGTGGCTCAGTGGGTTAAGCCTCCGCCTTCGGCTCAGGTCATGATCTCATGGTCCTGGGATCAAGCCCCACATCGGGCTCTCTGCTCAGTGGGGAGCCTGCTTCCCCCTCCCTCTCTCCCTACCTCTCTGTGTACTTGTGATCTCTCTCTCTGTCAAATAAATAAATAAAATCTTTAAAAAAAAAAAAAAGATTAAGCATAGAGTCAATGTATAATCCAGCTATTCCACTCTGGCATATACCCAAGAGGAATGAAAACATGTATTCACACACATTTGCACAGAAATATTCATGGCAGCCTTGTTCATAATAACCCCAAAGTGAAACAATCCAATGTCCATCAGTTGATAAATGGATCAACAAATGTGGTATATTCTACAATGAAATATTATTTGTCATACAAAGAAATGAAGTAATGACAAATGCTACGACCTGGATGAATCCCAAAAATATCTGAAAAAAAATCCTTGCACAGAGGGCCAAAAGTTATGAGATCCCATTTATATGGAATAGACAGGATAGGCAAATCTATAAAGACAGAAGGGTAGACTAATGGTTGCCTGTGGCTGGGGGTGTAGTGTATGTGTGGTGACTTCTAAAAGGAATGGGTTTCTTTCTGGTACAATGAAAATGTTTCAAATTAATTGTGTTAATGGCTGCACACCTCTGTGAATATACTAAAAACCATTTAATTGTACACTTTAAGTGGGTGAATTGTACTGTATGTGAATTATCTCAATCTGTCACAAAATAAACAATCAATTAAGCAATCAACAGTTAAAGTGTACTCTTCCCAAGAATATTGTGACTTTGTTTCCCAGCACAGGAAGGAAATATCTTTTTCCTAGCTTTTTTCCCCCTAAGAGTGGGAAAAAAAGTCTGAAATGTATAACTATTTCTCCCACGTGGAATATACCTGAGAAGAGTAGTCTATATTGGTTGGATAGATCTGTTCCACTGTTCATACATGAATATGGATTTCATCCTTCTTGTTATTTTACCATAACCAAGGGCATTCCCCTTTTATACATGTTCGTACCTTACTCATGGTAACAAAAAAGATATCAGTTACAGACTTCTCTTTTTCTTTGAAGATGCTGCAGAAGAAGAACAAAGCATAGAAGTCATCACCTAATCTAGCATCTTTATAGACTCAACTAATAAACCTTAAATGGATTAAGAGGGTTGACTTCATATAAATAAGTTTTATTCCCCAAGCTGTATATAATTATACATTGCTGTGGTTACAGAATATTCATTTAAGAAGTAAAGTCATATTATTTTGTGAGATGAAATTTGAGATGAATAAAATCTTGCTTTTTGGTAGAATGATTTTATTACAGTAAAGTGTTGTGTTTGGATATATGAATTAAGGTTATCTAATTATAAAATACTACTTATTCAACTCAATATTAAATTTATAATTGTTTTTCTAGACAATGAGTATCCAAGACTGTTAGAATTTTTACTTCACTTTTAATTTTGTCATTTTTCAGATTTTATACACAGCAGAAATCTTTTAAAACCATATAAATGTTGAAAAAATACCTAATTCAAGGTTCCCAAACATGCTTTATAATTTTACAACATAGGCTCCACTTCAGGAATGTTTAAAAATTGTCTTTTTTACAAGCTATAACCTAGAGAGAAAGATCATTATCCTAACACACAAAATGTGCAATTTCCGTTATAAGAGAAGGTCTTTCAGTGTTTATCTTTGTTGAAGCAATACTCTTCCTGATCTGTGTAAGTAAGGAAAAAATAGTATAAAATTTATGCTTTGGCCTTTTAAAATCTCAGATTTCTTCTCCTTGATATGTTTTTGGTAGAATGGTTCTGTATGAATTTGTAAACCAATAAAGTCAGTTAATATCAGATTGTAAGGACACAATGTATTTTTCAATAGAAAGTATATTAGAGAATATTCTAGAAAAAATGAGAGTGAGAGTCAAAGTAAGTTTTCTTCAAGTACTATGTAAACAAACATAATGTTTGCCCTGGATTTTCTAGATTTTTTTTTTTATAACTCTGGAAAATGAAGATTAGGACAATGCATCCTATTTCTATTGTATTTACATTTTAAGGATGTAATTTAATTTAATTTAATTTTAAAAGATTTTAGTTATTTATTTGTCAGAGAGAGAGAGAAAGAGAGCATAGGCAGACAGAGTGGCAGGCAGAGACAGAGGGAGAAGCAGGCTCCCTGCTAAGCAAGGAGCCTGATGTGGGACTCAGTCCCAGGATGCTGCGATCATGACCTGAGCCAAAGGCAGCCGCTTAACCAACTGAACCACCCAGGTGTCCCAAGGATGTAATTTTAAATTAAAGTAAGCAAACATTAAATGTAGTGTTCCAAAATGCTCCATGAATTTAACAGTGTTTGGTGCCCACCCAACTTGTCTCTGATTCCACCCTTCTTTACATAAGAATGGGACATTTAGAGGACTTGTCAGATTACTGAAAGTATATCTCTTAGCAACCCTCTTAAGTTGGACTGAGGTTTAAATAACAAATCATAGATTTTATACATATATATGTATATATACGCATAAAGTATATAATTGCCTCATGTATATTAAAGCCCATATTGCCATCTTTATTTTTACAGTTTGGGGTCCTTTTGAGAACAAGAAGTTTATTATGAGGAGAAATTATTTATAATATATCTCACAATATAAATAAGCTTTTTAACTCTTATTGAATTATAGTTACTAAGAAAGACTTATAAGGTTCAGTCTTTTTTTCTTCATTACCGGGTTGCATAGTGAAACATTAAACTCCAGAGTATTATTTAGAGTTGCTCAAGGTTTGCACCAAGAAAGTGGTAGAATTTTAATGGAAACTCGTATTTTCTTTTATCAATCGTTATTTGAATAATGAGATTGATATAACTTGTTCATTTCACAAGGACAGAAACCTCTTGTAGGAACGAAAAGAGGAACACAGGCAATATATATTCCAAATCTTTGTAATTATGACAGGGTTTGCAAAAACAAAAACAAAAGCAAAAAAAAAAAACAAAACAAAACAGGCCTAAGCATAAGAATAATGAAAATATTGTTTACCAGTACAAGGACAAAGGATGGAGATTCTTTATGAGAACTGTTAATCTCAAAAACTTGGCATTTCAAATCTATTAATGACAGCATTGCTCAAAGAGAGGAGATATGTATCTATATATATGTAAAATTTGTGATTACCTGAGCTGAAAACCAAGAGTCTGCTGCTTAACCAAACGTGCCACTCAGGGACCCCTCATTTCCTGAGAGTTAACCTCTCAGCATCATTTGTCATGGTCCTTCAATCTCTCCTACATATGTTGTTTACTGGTTTCCAGAACTGTATGCTTTCTAATGTTCTTTCTCTCATCAGTTGCCCTTATCAGGCTTTATTGTTAGATACTTCTGTTTTGCCAGACCACTTAACACTGATGCTTTGGGGCTCAAGCCAGATACCACCTCTCAACTTCAGAAACATGTCTTTATACCTAGTTGACCTTATTTTTGGATGTCTAGTACATATATAGAAATGTATATGCCTAAAGCCAACTTTCTGATTGTCCCACCATCATACTTGTTCATACTGTATTCTTCACAACTTCAGTTCATAGCAATTCTATGCTCTTTTTACCTTCATCTAAAACTTTGAGTCTTGCTTAAATCTTTTTTGGTCTTATGCCTACAAACAACACATCACATATTCTGTCTTCAGACTATGTCTTGAATCTCAGCACTTCCTATTCACCATTATCACCTTGGTCTTTCTAACAGCAATAGCCAAAAGATATTATTTTAGTTATGGAACTATCCTATATTTGTTCTGTCTATAGTATAGTTACTACCCACGTATGGCTACTGAGGACTTGGAATCTGATAGTACCACCAAGAAACCTAATTTTTAATTTAATTTTATTTAAATTTCATTTATTTAATTTTAAATTTAAAATATCATTTTATTTAAATTTTTAATTTCATTTTATATTTTATTTAAATTGGTTTAAATTTAAATAGCCATATTTGTCTAATGGCTACTGCATTATACAAGGTTATTTCTTTACGTTTAAAGTGGAAATCATTCACTCACATAAAATGTTCACTTGGACAATTTCAGTAACTTTAGTGAACAGGGTAACCATGACCATGAATCACTTTTAGGACATTTTCATCCCCTAAGGAGACCTGTCATACCTATGTAGACTCAGGCTCCATTTCCAGTCTAGTCTCAGGAAACTACTGATCTGATTTTTGTCTTTGTAAGTTTGACTTTTTTGGACAGCTCATATAACGTGGTATCATATCATATGGAGTCATGCACCCGACCTGTTTCATTTCATGTAACGTTTTTGAGGTTCTTCCATGAGGTATCATGCATCAGTAGCTCATCCTCTTTTATTGTTAATTAGTATTCCATTATATGGATATACCAGTTTGCATATCCATTTACCAATTAATGAAAATTTAGGCTGTTTCTATTCTTTGGGCACTATGGATAATATTTCTATAGACATTCATAAACAAGACTATGTGCACATATGCTTACATTCCTCTGATGTTTATCACTATAATTGGGATTTCTGAGTTGTATGGTAGTTTTATGCTTGATTCTTCACAAAACTGATTTTTTGCAAAGTGGCTATATCATTTTACATTCTCACCAGCAATGTATGAGGCTTCCCGTTTCTTTATATCCTAATAGCTATTCTACTAGGTAGAAAATGGTCTCTTATTCTAGTTTTTGGTTTGCATTTTCCTATTGACTAATGATGTTGAATATCTTTTCATGTCCCTATTAACCATTTGCATATCTTCATCAGTAAAATGTTTCTTCATATCTTTTGTCCACTTATTTATTTATCTATTTATTTTTAAAGATTTTATTTATTTATTTGAGAGAAGCATGTACATGCAAGAGAGCAACTGAGCATGAGTGGGGGTGGGTGGGCACTGGGGGGGAGGTAGAAGGAGAGGAAGAAGCAGACTCTACCACTGAGCAGAGAACCGGATGTGGGGCTTGGTCTCAGGGCCCCAAGGTCATGAAGTGAGCCAAAGGCAGACACTTAACCGACTGAGCAACCTAGGCACCATGTTTTTTTTTATCCTACTATTTATCTTATTATTGATGTATAAGTGATTTTTATTAGATATGTGTTTTACAAGTATTTTCTCTTAGTCTATTTTTTGTTTGTTTGTTTGTTTCTCATTTCACCTTCTCAGTGAGACCTTCTCTGGCCATGATATTTACAATTGCAATCTGCCTACAACTAGCTATACCTGTTTGCTTTCCCATTTTTTATTACTATTTTCTGTTATCATCTAACATGGTTTAGGTTTTACTTATTTAGTGTAATAGCTTTAACTCCTCTTTAGAATATAAAATATATAAGGAAAACAAAACATATTTTTGTTTTCTTTCTTTCTTTCTTTTATGGTCACTACTTTGTATTTAATGTATATATATATATGTTTACATATATTTTAAATATATAATTATTGATAACATAATTAATGACAATATAATTATTTGTCATTTGAAGAAAGGAATACTTCAAGAAATTCATGCAAAGCAAATGCCCTTAAGATAATGGCTATGCCTTTTTTTTTTGTATTGAAATAATAATTTCAGGTTTTCATTGAAGGTTCCATGTACTTCCTTCCAAAAGACTTGCTGTTGATTATTATAACTAAAACATATATCAAATTATTAAGTTTGATGTATTCATAAAAATTTAAAATTTGAATCAATGCACAAGGATGTATCTTTTAATCCATTTATCTGTAAAATTATTTCAGCAGTCCAAGTAATTTTATTACTATTTGCTTTATAAATTCTCTTTTTATAAACAGATAAAAAATTGATCAGTATTCAGTAATGTACAAAACACTTATAACCTCTTGCCAAGCTTTAGAAAAATTAGTATTATTGCCTTGTTCTTATATTGCAGGTAGTTCTATAATCAATCTTGAGTTTGTTTTTAGCTTCCTGCCTACTTAGGTTTAGAACCAATCTATTATGAGTTGTCTGAGTTTCTTTTCTGGATCTTAAAGTAATCTCATCCCTAATGCTTTCATACAGTAGCCATTTAATCTTCTTCATAGAGTAAGCAGAATAAACTCATACTTCACTTTTCTAATAAAATGTTTCTTGGCTAAGAATTCCAAGTGAGAGAAAAACTGGGCTATTTCATTCAGGAATACCTGATGTATATTTAATGCATCCAGCTTATATACAAATTAAATAATTTTTGAATTGCTACTTTTTAAAAAATGCATAAAAATCTATATATTTTAGGGACGCCTGGGTGGCTCAGTTGGTTAAGCAGCTGCCTTCGGCTCGGGTCATGATCCCAGCGTCCTGGGATCGAGTCCCACATCGGGCTCCTTGCTCAGCAGTGAGCCTGCTTCTCCCTCTGCCTCTGCCTGCCACTCTGTCTGCCTGTGCTCGCGCTCCTGCGCTCTCTCTCTATTTGACAAATAAATAAATAAAATCTTTAAAAAAAAATCTATATATTTTAATATTTGTTAACAAAAAATAAGAGAAACAATTACCATTTTCTCTGTGGACAGTTGAAGGAAGTTAGTGGATTTTTGTTGTTTAGTTGATTTCTCTCTTTTTACTGCTGAAAATGTGAAAAAGTCACTTTGACATATTATGTGTCAATTCTTGCACCTAAAAAATGACGATGACAATAATATTCTAGCTCACATATTATTGGGAAAATAAATAAGTAATGTATACTTGGTGTGTTATGAATTCTAAATTATTGAGCAAATACATTTTGTATATTTCAGAACACTTATTAGAAAATTTTGAGACCAATAGGTTATTATGCATTTTTTAGATCAATTCATATTTGCAAATGGACATGGAATGATCATAAAGCAGCATAAAGTTTTATGAAGATGATTTATTTTTTCAATAGTAGTGTTTGGTATATATAGTAGAGGAGAGAAAGACAGAAAAAAAGAGAAACAGAGACGGAGGAACTTTATTAACTTATTTGATGATAACCAAAATATTTAAATGAAAGCAACATTTTATAACAGATTAATACATTGATTTTTTTTCTCCCATGTTTTGCTTAACCTCAGAATACATTTTATTTAATTTGATTATTTTTTATTTTATTTTATTTTATTTATTTATTTGTCAGAGAGAGTGAGCACAAGCAGACAGACTGGCAGGCAGAGGCAGAGGGAGAAGCAGGCTCCCTGCTGAGCAAGTAGCCCAATGTGGGACTTGATCCCAGGACGCTGGGATCATGACCTGAGCCAAAGGCAGCTGCTTAACCAACTGAGCCACCCAGGCGTCCCTTTAATTTGTATTCTTAAATGTCATGATAAAGTCCAAGCTCATTACATTACTTATGATACCATTTTTACCTTTGTCAGAAACACATGCACACACACAGAAGTATGACGAAATCGAGTTAAGAGTTTACGTAAATTTGTATGCAGTATTTCAGAATTATTTCTGTTGATTTTACCAAGTTGCAAATGTAATCTATCCAGGTTGGCATATATAAATAAGATTAATAATCTGAGACTTGCTTCTAGAAAAAAAAATCCACATCTAACTGTTAAGTAACAAAAATATGTATATTCTTCTCCCCTAAGTTTCTTTATTCTTTGTGTAATATATGTTTGATATATATTTATGTGTTACATTTCACATGTAGTATGTGAAAACCCTTTATTCGGTATAGCATAGGGAATATAGTCAAGGGAATTGTAATAGCATTGTATGTGACAGATAGTAGCTATACTTGTGGTGGGCATAGCATTAAGGTATAGAGTTGTCTAATCACTATGTTGTACACCTAAGGTAATGTAAAAGTATGTGTTAACTATATTCAAATTAAAAAAAATACCTTATCTAGTACAAATTTAACTAAAATAGCCTATATATCATAAAGTGGAAGTAACATTTTCTTTCAATTTGTGAAAACAGTGTCATTTTAAAGAAATTTCAGGTAGGTAACATATTTTATGGATATACAAATTTACTATCTTAAAATTCAGTTTCCTTGCTAATTAATTTTAAATTATCTTTTTTCTGTGATATTATAGATATATTTATAATACAAATCAACCAGTCCCCTAAGTCCATAGCTTGCAATATATTTTGTGATTAGCATTTATTATTTGAAATTTCTCATCAGTTAAAATATAATAAAAGCTTTTTGATAATATTTATTCGAAAGTTAAATAATCACCTAATTAATTTTTTTAAAGTTTTTATTTATTTATTTGACAGACAAAGACCACAAGTAGGCAGAGATGGGGAGGGAAGCAGGCTCCCCGCTGAGCAGAGAACCCGATGCAGGGCTCAATCCCAGGACCCTGAGACTATGACCTGAGCTGAAGGCAGAGGTTTAACCCACTGAGCCACCCAGGGGCCCCCACCTAATTAATTTTCTTGAAACTGAGTATTAAAGTACCAAAAATACCATCTTAGCTTAAAATATCTACTAAAATCCAGAACTTAAAGAGTATGAATTATAACTGATCAAAACAGCCTGCTACCATTTATTTCAATTAAGGTATTGTCCGTAAGTCTGCATTTTTTTTTTGAAGATTTATTTACTTGCTTTAGAGAGAGAGAGAGAGCAGAGGGAGGGACAAAGGGAGAGGGAGAAACAGTCCTAAGCAGGCTCCATGCTCAGTGTGAATCTGATGTGGAGTTCAATCTCACAACCCTGAAATCATGACCTGAGCCAAAATAGGGTCAGATGCTTAGCCCACTGCACTACCCAGGCACCCCATAAATCAGCATAATTAAAAAGCATAGAGTAAGATTCCCGTTCTTTAAATAATTCACAGTGTTCCCAAAGAAAATCTTTTTGTGAAACTAGCTAATGCAGCATTCTCTTGATAACACATCTCTCAATTAAAACTGTTGAATAGGTTTCTTAAACAATCACTATATGCCACTATATTGTAGTCATGACTTTATTTTTGCTCAGGTCGTGATCTCTTTTGTGAATGTTTATTTTTCCAACATACTTATTGAATGTGTTTTTCAAAAACTAATGTCATAAAATATTTCAAAGTGTATTTAAAAATATTTACATATATATCCAGCATATATAATAAAGTATTCTAATTCTTATAAACCATATTATTAATGATTCATTCCATTCTAATAATTTCTCAAAAACAGCATTTTATTATCCAACATTAATAAAATAAAATACTTATTATGCTAATTACAAAACTATTTATTGGAAATACATTCTTAAATCAGTGAAGACTGATTTTTATTCATAGGGAATTTCAAAAAATATCTAATTCTATCTGTAAGACTATGTTCAAAGTAGAAAATTACCTGTTACATGCAGAAAGACAGCAACATTTTAGAAAACTGATTTCCCGTTGGAAATGATTTGAGATCATCTTTAGAGGGCAGCACCTAACTAGGGAAAGAGATATTTCAGGTCTAAGCAGGAGTTTGAGTGTATGTTAGAAATGTGAAATCTGACAACTAAAACTGGATAGAATACTAAATATCACTTATTTGAAATTTCAATATTGGAAGAGGGAAAGCAGTAGCATGAGAGTAACCCAAATTTATAGTCCAGTTGAAAAATGTACTTTATTAAATGTCATCAGTTGTTAAAGGCATTTTTTTTTTTTTGTCAGTTAGTACCGAAACTACATGGAACAAATTTTCTTTACTCCTGATGACAGTACAGAGCAATAGCAAACAATATTTTAAAAAATATGTTTTATAAGATTTGTTCACAATGTAAAAATTAAAAAGAAAGTACAAATAGAAAAGTAAAATAAATGAGGCTCTGTACTTTTTTACAGTCAAATGAAACCAAAATTTAATTTAATTTAACATTTATTAAGTTTTTATTTAAATTCCAGTTATTTAACATATGGTGTAATATTAGTTTCAGGTGTACAGTGTAGTGATTCAACACTTCCATACTCATCACAATAAGTGCCCTCCTTAATCCCTATTGCTTGTTTTACTCATCTTCCCACCCACCTCCTCTCTAGTAACCATCAGTTTGTTTTCTATAGTTAAGAGTCTATTTCTTGTTTTGTCTCTCCCTCTCTCTTTTTTTCCCTTTGCTTATTTGTTTTGCTTCTTAAATTCCACATATGAGTGAAGTCATGGTATTTGTCTTTCTCTGACTGATTTGTTTTGCTTAGAATATTACTCTCTAGTCCCATACATGTGGTTGAAAATGACAACATTTCATACTTTTTTTAAAAAAGATTTTTAAAATTTATTTTAGGGAGAGAGAGGAGGGAAAAGGCAGAGAGAGAGAGAAACTCAAGCAGACTTGGTGCTGAGACTGATGTGGGGCTTGATCTTAATACCCTGAGATCATTAAAAAAAAAAAAAAAAAAAAAAAAAAGACCCTGAGATCATGACATGAGCCAAAGTCAAGAGTTGGATGTTCAACCAACTGTGCTACTCGGTCCCCAAGATTTCATTCTTTTTTATGGCTGAGTAATACTCCTGTGTGTGTGTGTGTGTGTGTGTATTCCACATCTTCTTTATCCATTCATCTCTTGATGGATGCTTGGGTTATTTCCATAATTTGGCTATTGTAGGTAGCTATGGGTAGCTATAAACATTGAGATGCATGTCTCCCTTTGAATTAACATTTTTGCTTTCTTTGTGTAAATACTTAATAGTGTAATTGTTAATCATAGGGTAGCTCTATTTTCAACTCTGAGGAACCTTTACACTGTTTTCCAGAGTGAGAATGCAAAGTGGTAAAGCCACTCTGGAAAACTCTATGGAGTTTCCTCAGAAAGAAAAAGAAACTAGAATTTTAAAACATAGGCCAGAAAACATTTTATTCCATATTATTTGCATCAAAAATATAAAACAAGAATGACTATTAAAATTATACAGTGAAATATTTAGAATAATTACTTTATTAAGTATGCTCACATTCATAAAGCAAGTGTTCCATCATTCATGATGATATATGGGAAAAATCCTATCTGCACACAATTACTATTTCTGGAAATCTTTAATATAACAACCTTCTTAACCTTTCTATGGTCAATGACAATCCTTTTGTAAAGTTTGCTAGCTATTAAAAACAAACTTAGACATTCCAAGAATTGAAACCCTAGTAATCTTAGCATGTAATATTAGAGAATGATGCTTCTTGCTTATGTAAAAGTGAGTCATTTACACATACAATTAATAACTAATTTAATATATCACCAGTAGATTGTCAAAACCACCACATAAAGAAAACCCTTCATTCATTTATTCATTCAACAAATATTATTGAGCATCTAATTGTGTGAAGCATTTCAAGGAGCTAGGGACACATTGATGGTCAAGGCTTCACAATATAAGCAATATGTCTCATGGAACATATATTAAATAAGTCTTGTTTTACCTTTTAGACAGGATAAGTGTGTGTGTGTGTGTGTGTGTGTGTTGACAAATGGTACAGAGAGTCAGTTCTGAGTTTTAGCTTCTTCAAGAACAAACATTATTTTTTCTTTAGAACATGTGATTAATTTTACTTACATACTCTTCTCTAATATTTACTATTTTAACTATTTAGGAGTAGTAGAAAAGTATTCCTACAACATTCTGTGCCCATGCTGTTAGCCATGAAAGCACTTAAAATAATTTAATATTTTAACACATGGGTGAATTTAAAAGCTGTAACTAGGGGCACTTAGGTGGTTCAGTGTCTCCATTCAGCTCAGGTCTTGATCCTGGGGTCCTGGGATCAAGCCCTGAATTTGGCTCCCTCCTCAACAGTGGGGTCTGCTTTTTCCTTTCCATCTCCCTTTCCTTTTCCCCCTGTTCATGCACTCTCTCTCACTCTCTCTTGTCTCTTAAATAAATAAAATATTTAAAAAATTATAAAAAATAAAAAAACTATAAATATATCTACATAGTTCTAACCACTAATCTAATTATACATTTTCATTGGTCACTGCATCTTATTAGGAAAATGGAAACATATAATTAGCACAGTGATTTTAAAGAAATCTATACTTAACCTACTCTTCCTATTGTCCATTTAATTTTTAATTTTTAATTATACTGTATTAAGCTCATTACTAATTATTACTGGTTACAGCAACTAGCCTTGTGTAGAGATTTAAGAAATTAGACTTTATAGTTATCACTGTTATATAAAAGTTTGCATTCAGATAAAGTACCAGGCATACATCTTAAACTAAGATGAAGATGAAAAGGGAGTTTTATTAAGACATTTATCTCCTTACAAAAGGCAAAATCTTGGCCTTGGCAAGTTCTCAAATTTTTATTAAGTGACTATAAAACGGAGATAAGCCTTTATGTTGTCAAAATACCAATTTTAATGTGATGCATGGAAGATCCACTGTGAAGCTTAAATTTGAATTGCATCATCTACCATAAAATTATTAAAAAAGAGCAGAGGTACCTTTCAAGTATATCTTATACTTATCTTAGATAAATATCCCCACAAATTAAAATGTAGTAATTTTTTGGCATGGAATGAGATTTCAATCAGAAAAGAGAAAAAACATGCTTGTTTGTGTTCTTATATCTATTTGCAAAGCCAATTAATTTTTTGTCAGGTTATTATTGAATTACATTACGTTGAATGACTTATTTTGTCATTAATTTTTGAAGTGCAACATTTATACTTCAGAGTTATAAGTTGTTAAGGTCGCTAAATCTTGCCAAATGTTTTTGTGAAATATTATTTATCCAGACTGAAAAAATAAACAATATCTATTTGTTAAAAATAAAGTATACATAACCAAAGAGGAAATAATAACATGTTTCTGATGAAGAAGTAAATACATAAGCCACAAGAAATAACATTTAAAAATTGTTTTAAAAATATAAAAACAATATAGTCACTATGTAGTTGTATATTTGTCTTATTTTATTTTGTCCCCCCATTCATCAGGTTTTTTGAGGTGCTTGTTCTATAACAGACTCTGTGTCATATGCCTTGGTCATCACTCCTGGTCTAGGAGAATATGTTTCCAAACAAAGGGAATGTCATCTGTAATGGGGATAATATTTATGATTGAGTGATTGATTGGTGATATTTATAATTTAAAAAACAAAGCTAGGCTTTTTTTTTTTTTTTCATTTCCTTCCCATATATTTTACTTTTCCAAGCAACTACTTCACTATTTGGGGAATAGGAAAGATAAGGGTGTATATATTAACTCCTGAACAAGAAAGATGGAGGATGACCTTTAATGCAGAAAGGGGAAGCCACTATTTAGACAAGGTTCAGGGTAAAATGGGAGAAGATAAAGTGAAAGGTGAAAGGAAGCAGTTAGTGAGGTACATGTCCTGGCTTTATCCTTTTTTTTTTTAATTTGTTTTTTTGATTTTTTAAAAATTTTTATAAGCATATAATGTATTATTAGCCCCAGGGGTACAGGTCTGTGAATCGCCAGGTTTACACACTTCACAGCACTCACCATAGCACATACCCTCCCCAATGTCCATAACCACACCACCCTCTCCCTACACACCTCCCCCCGGCCCCCTCTGTTTTGTGACATTAAGAGTTTCTTTGGGTTTGTCTCCCTCCTGATCCCATCTTATTTCATTTACTCTTTACCTACCCCCAACCCCCCCTTGCATTTCCACTTCCTCATATCAAGGGGATCATATGATAGTTGTCTTTCTCTGAATTGACTTATTTCACTAAGCATGATGCCTTCTAGTTCCATCCACGTTGTTGCCAATGGCCAGATTTCATTTCTTTTGATGGCTGCATAGTATTCCATTGCATATATATATACCACTTCTTCTTTATCCATTCATCTGTTGATGGAAATCTAGGTTCTTTCCATAGTTTGGCTATTGTGGACATTGCTGCTATAAACCTTCAGGTGCACGTGCCCCTTCGGATCACTGCATTTGTAACTTTAGGGTAAATACCCAGTAGTGCAACTGCTGTGTCATAAGGTAGCTCTATTTTCAACTTTTTGAGGAATCTCCATGCTGTTTTCAGAGCGGATGCACCAGCTTCCATTCCCACCAACAGTGTAGGAGGGTTCCCCTTTCTCTGCATCCTTGCCAGCATCTGTCATTTCCTGACTTGTTAATTTTAGCCATTTTGACTGGTGTGAGGTGGTATCTCATTGTGGTTTTGATTTGTATTTCCCTGATGCCCAGGGATGTGGAGCACTTTTTCATGTGTCTGTTTGCCATCTGGATGTCTTCTTTGCAGAAATGTCTGTTCATGTCCTCTGACCATTTCTTGATTGGATTATTTGTTCTTTGGGTGTTGAGTTTGCTAAGTTCTTTTATAGATTTTGGATACTACACTTTATATGATATGTGGTTCCCAAATATATTCTCCCATTCTGTCATTGTCTTTTGGTTTTGTTAACTGTTTCCTTTGTTGTGCAAAAGCTTTTGATCTTGATGAAGTCGCAAGAGTTCTTTTTTTCCCTTGCTTCCCTTGTCTTTGGCGTTATTCCTAGGAAGAAGTTGCTGCAGCTGAGGTCGAAGAGGTTGCTGCCTGTGTTCTCCTCAAGGATTTTGATGGATTCCTTTCTCACATTGAGGTCCTCCATCCATTTTGAGTCTATTTTCGTGTGTGGTGTAAGGAAATGGTCCAATTTCATTTTTCTGCATGCGCTGTCCAATTTTCCCAACACCGTTTGCTGAAGAGGCTGTCTTTTTCAATTGGACATTCTTCCCTGCTTTGTCGAAGATTAGTTGACCATAGAGTTGAGGGTCTATTTCTGGGTTCTCTATTCTGTTCCACTGATCTATGTGTCTGTTTTTGTGCCAGTACCATACTGTCTTGATGATGACGGCTTTGTAATAGAGCTTGAAGTCCGGAATTGTGATGCCACAAACTTTGGTTTTCTTTTTCAATATTCCTTTGGCTATTCGAGGTCTTTTCTGGTTCCATATAAATTTTAGGATTATTTGTTCCATTTCTTTGACAAAAATAGATGGGATTTTGATAGGAATTTCATTAAATGTGTAGATTGCTTTAGGTAGCATAGACATTTTCATAATATTTGTTCTTCCAATCCAGGGGCATGGAACATTTTTCCATTTCTTTGTGTCTTCCTCAATTTCTTTCATAAGTACTTTATAGTTCTCTGAGTATAGATTATTTGCCTCTTTGGTTAGGTTTATTTCTAGGTATCTTATGGTTTTGGGTGCAATTGTAAATGAGATTGACTCCTTAATTTCTCTTTCTTCTGCCTTGTTGTTGGTGTAAAGAAATGCAACTGATTTCTGTGCATTTATTTTATATCCTGACACTTTACTGAATTCCTGTACAAGTTCTAGCAGCTTTGGAGTGGAGTCTTTTGGGTTTTCCACATATAGTATCATATCATCTGCAAAGAGTGATAGTTTGACCTCTTCTTTGTTGATTTGGATGCCTTTAACTTCTTTTGTTGTCTGATTGCTGAGACTAGGACTTCGAGTACTATGTTGAATAGCTGTGGTGATAACGGACATCCCTGCCATGTTCCTGACCTTAGCGGAAAAGCTCTCAGTTTTTCTCCATTGAGAATGATATTTGCGGTGGGTTTTTCATAGATGGCTTTGATAATATTGAGGTATGTGCCCTCTATCCCTACACTTTGAAGAGTTTTAATCAGGAAGGGATGCTGTACTTTGTCAAATGCTTTTTCAACATCTATTGAGAGTATCATATGGTTCTTGTTCTTTCTTTTATTAATGTATTGTTGTCACATTGATTGATTTGCGGATGTTGAACCAAACCTGCAGCCCTGGAATAAATCCCACTTGGTCATGTTGAATAATCCTTTTAAGGTACTGGTTGGATCCTATTGGCTAGTATTTTGGTGAGAATTTTCGCATCTGTGTTCATCAAGGATATTGGTCTGTAGTTGCCTTTTTTTGATGGGATCCTTGTCTGGTTTTGGGATCAAGGTGATGCTGGCCTCATAAAATGAGTTTGGAAGTTTTCCTTCCATTTCTATTTTTTGAAAGAGGTTCAGGGGAATAGGAATTAATTATTCTTTAAATGTTTGGTAGAATTCCCCCGGGAAGCCATCTGGCCCTGGGCTTATGTTTGTTTGGAGTTTTTTGATGACTGTTTCAATCTCCTTACTAGTTATGGGTCTGTTCAGGTTTTCTATTTCTTCCTGGTTCAATTGTGGTAGTTTATATGTCTCTAGGAATGCATCCATTTCTTCCAGATTGTCAAATTTGTTGGTGTAGATTTGCTCATAGTATGTTCTTATAATTGTTTGTATGTCTTTGGTGTTGGTTGTGATCTCTCCTCTTTCATTCATACTTTCCTTTCTCTTTTCTTTTTGATAAGTCTGGCCAGGGGTTTATCAATCTTATTAATTCCTTCAAAGAACCAGCTCCTAATTTCATTGATTTGTTCTATTGTTTTTTTGTTTGTTTGTTTGTTTCTATTTCATTGATTTCTGCTCTGATCTTTATGATTTCTCTTCTCCTGCTGGGTTTAGGCTTTCTTTATTGTTCTTTCTCCAGCTCCTTTAGGTGTAGGGTTAGGTTGTGTATTTGAGACCTTTCTTGTTTCTTGAGAAAGGCTTGTATCACTATATATTTTCCTTTCAGGACTGCCTTTGCTGTGTCCCACAGAATTCGAACCGTTGTTTTCATTATCATTTGTTTCCATGATTTTTTTCAATTCTTCTTTAATTTCCTGGTTGACCCATTCATTCTTTAGAAGGATGCTGTTTAGTCTCCATGTATTTGGGTTCTTTCCAAAATTCCTCTTATGATTGAGTTCTAGCTTCAGAGCATTGTAGGTTTGAAAATATGCAGGAAATGATCCCAATCTTTTGATACTGGTTGAGACCTGATTTATGACCCAGGATGTGATCTATTCTGGAGAATGTTCCATGGGCACTAGAGAAGAATGTGTATTCTGTTGCTTTGGGGTGGAATGTTCTGAATATATCTGTGATGTCCATCTGATCTGGTGTGTCATTTAAGGTCTTTATTTCCTTGTTGATCTTTTGCTTGGATGATCCGTCCATTTCAGCGAGGGCAGTGTCCAAGTCCCCTACTATTATTGTATTATTGTCGATGTGTTTCTTTGATTTTGTTATTAATTGGTTAATATAGTTGGCTGCTCCCATGTTAGGGGCATAGATATTTAAAATTGTTAGATCATCTTTTTGGACAGACCCTTAGAGTATGATATAGTGTCCTCCCTCATCTTTTATTATAGTCTTTGCCTTAAATCTAATTGATCTGATATAAGAATTGTCACCCCAGTTTTCTTCTGATGTCCATTAGCATGGTAAGTTGTTTTCCACCCCCTCACTTTCAATCTGGAGGTGTCTTTGGTCTAAAATGAGTTTCTTATAGGCAGCATATCGATGTTTTGTTTTTTTTTTTAATCCATTCTGAAACCCTGTTTCTTTTAATTGGGGCATTTAGCCCATTTACATACAGGGTAACTATTGAGAGATGTAAATTTAGTGTCATTTTATTGCCTGTAAGGTGACTGTTACTGTATATTGTCTCCGTTCCTTTCTGATCTACTACTTTTAGGGTCTCTCTTTGCTTAGAGGACCCCTTTCAATATTTTCTGTAGAGCTCATTTGTTGTTTGCAAATTCTTTCAGTTTTTCTTTGTCCTGGAAACTTTTTATTTCTCCTTCTATTTTCAGTGATCGCCTAGCTGGATATAGTATTCTTGGCTGCATGTTTTTCTCATTTAGTGCTCTGAATATATCATGCAAGTTCTATCTGGCCTGCCAGTTCTCTATGGATAAGTCCGCTGCCAGTCTAATATTTTTACCATTGTATGTTACAGACTTCTTTTCCCAGGCTGTTTTTGGGATTTTCTCTTTGTTGCTAAGACTTCTAAATTTTACTATTAGACGATGGGGTGTGGACCTATTCTTATTGATTTTGAGGGAGATTCTCTGCACCTCTTGGATTTTGATGCTTGTTTCTTTTGCCATATTAGGGAAATTCTCTATTATATTTCTTTGCAATATACCTTCTGCTTCCCTCTCTCCTCTTCTTCTGGAATCCCAATTATTCTAATGTTGTTTCGTCTTATGGTTTCACTTATCTCTCAAATTCTCCCCTCGTGGTCCAGTAGTTGTTTGTCTCTCTTTTGCTCAGCTTCTTTATTCTCCGTCATTTGGTCTTCTATATCACTAATTCTTTTTTCTGCCTCATTTATCCTAGGAGTAAGAGCCTCCTTTTTTTTTTTTTGCACTCATTAGTAGCTTTTTGGATTTCAACTTGGTTAGATTTTAGTTCTTTTATTTCTCCAGAAAGGGCTTTTATTTCTCTGGACAGGGTTTCTCTATCTTCCATGCCTTTTTCAAACCCAGCTAGAACCTTGAGAATCATCATTTTGAACTCTAGATCTGACATATTACCAATGTCTGTATTGATTAGGTCCCTA
>ML109837.1:0-26308 GCA_003697995.1 Taxidea taxus jeffersonii | reverse complement strand
TTTTTGTGGTGAGTTTTCTGCCTTGTCATTTTGTCCAGATAAGAATATATGAAGGAACAAAGGAAATGCTAAAAGGATGACAATGACCCCAGGAAAATGTGCTTTAACCAAATCAAAAGAGACCCCAAATCGTGGGGGGTAGAATGGGGGTAGAAAGAAGTTCAGAAAAAAAATTAAAAGAAAACAAATAAAGGAAAAACATAAAAAATAAAAAAAATATATCTATATGTATATATTAGACTGGTGACTAGAACAGGGTCACCAACTTCATTTTGGGAGTATTTTGGTCTCTTAGAAGAAACTGCCTCCCAACATTTTAAAGAATGAAAGACATATAAAAGGGTAAACACCATGAAGGGATGGAATATGACTATAAAGATGAAAAAAAAAATTAAATTCCTAACAAAGGTATTGATAAGGTAAGTTGGTTGAGAGAATAAAGGAAAAGAAAGTGGAGAGAATTTGCTCTGGCTGGAGACTAGATCAAGCCTGGTGCTAGATTTAGGGTGTATTTTGATCTATTAGAAGAAGTTGTACCTCAACTTTTTTTAGAAGAAAAAACCCTACGTGTATACAAAAATAAAGTTAGATATAATGAAGGATAAAATATGACTATAATAATGAAGGTCCAAAATATTTTATTATGAAAGGTATTAAGTTAAGCTAGTTAAAAAGTTAAAAGAGGAAAGGGTAAAAGTTAAAAAAAAAATAGCAGAAGAAGGAAAAAAATTAAAAAAAAAAAAAAAACTTTGTAAGACTAAAGATTCATGGGGAGAAAGCCATGAATTCCATGCTTTGCTTTCTCCTCCTCTGGAATTCTGCTGTTCTCCTTGGTAAGTGAACTTGGGCTTGGCTGGATTTCTTGTTGATCTTCTGGGGGAGAGGCCTGTTGTAGTGATTCTTGAGTGTCTTTTCCCCAGGCCAAATTGCACCACCCTTACCAGGGGCCTGGCTATGTAATCTACTCTGGTTCACTTTAGGGAACTTTTGTTTCCTGAACACTCTTGCATAGTTCCGGAGGACTAGAATGACAATGGTGGCCTCCCAATCTCTGGCCTGGAGAAGCCAAGAGCTTGGGGCCCCACTTTTCAGTGCACCCTCAGAGAAAAGCGCTCATCACTCCCATCTCCCCATCCTCCAGCTGCGCTTGGAGAAAAACGCTCAATCACTCCTGTCTCCCTGGCCTCCAGCTGTGCTTGGAGAAAAGCATTCTCCCTGGCCTCTGGCTATGCTCCGAGCTCACGCAGCCTGTGAAGGAGCGTCTCTGTCTCTGGCACACAGCTCCACCTGGAGTCTCCAAACCCCACAGATCCCTGAGCTCAAGGTCAGAGTCTCCCCAGATCTTGTGGGAACCCCACTCATAGAGCACCGGCCTGTGCCACAGATTATGGCTCAAGGTAATCCTGACTTGAGATCTCACTTCTTGGCTCTGTCTCTGTAGTTGGCTTCCCTGCTCTAATACCTACAAGCTCTCCGACACTCAGACACCCCGGATACTTCTTTGACCCCACAGGACCTGAGGTCACGCTGACCCCACGTGGGCTTCACCCAGTTTAGCCTCCGGAGTGATGTCCCTCAGTGGAGCAGACTTTTAAGTCCTGATTTTATGCTTCATTGCTGTGCTGCTTACAGGGAGCTGGCCCCTCCCCCCACGGTCTATCTTTCCATCGCTTTGGATTCACTTCTCCATCAGTCCTACCTTTCAGAAAGTGGTCAATTTCCTGTTTCTAGAATTGTTGCCCTTCTCTTTGATCTCCTGTTGGATTTGTAGGTGTTCAGAATGGTTTGGGATTGTAATCTGGAGGACCAAAATTAGGAAAAGGGAAAATAATTCTCCTCTTGGAACTTGAAGTTACACAGGTTTCTATGCGGACATGTAAAACATTTACATATATATGTTTTTTCTTTCTTGATGTAAGAGAACTCTAACCTTAAGAGAATTTCTGAAGATACCAGGTTAATATGAAAGACACTAAGATATATGACCATCTACTTAGAATATTAAGTAAAGAGTATTTTTTCCTGAAGTATTTACTTTTTATTAGAAACAATCACTTTATGTCAAAATGGTCATGTAATAAAACATAGGTAAGTTTAAATAAACACAAGATAAATTTCTAGTTTTACCAAATATCATTCTTCATTTTTATGAAATTTAAAATCCTTGAAAAGCTTGGAATTGAAATCTAATATCCCCAGTAATTTTGACATTTTCATCTCCTCTCTCGTTTGCTGAACAATACTTCCAGCTTTATAAGTCATATGTTTAATAATATCTGTTGATAGAACTGTTAGTATCTGCAATTTCACCTTGCAGCATCTAGAGAAAATTTTACCACGCAGTAGATGCATGAAGATTTTTATCTCACTAACTTCAAAATGATATTCAACAGTTGATGTCCCTCAGTATTTCTTGTGGTTTTGAAATTCTTAAGTGTGACACCTTACATGTTGTTGGCATTCTATGTATGTAACATCATATTAAACAGGTACTGAGGTTCCTTGAATATTACTTTCCTCCTAATTTTCTCATTAGGTTCTATAATGACAGTTTTCAGCTATAGAAACTGTGGTTGCATAATGTGGTTATGATGTTTTTCGTGTACTTATAACTTGTTACGGACAAAATATGTACATGGGAGGTTTAGACAGTTCCATCACAGGCATAGACTTGCAACCTTCACATTTGGATACATCATTGTCTTCTGCAAACCCCTATGAGGTGAATTTTTTTCTCATGTTTTAATGGGCTAACCACGGTATGCCACATAAGAATTAATGGTATGAATCTGGGAACTCAACTCTCAGCACCATACATTGGTTTGGAAGATAGTCTCTGATAATTTTGTTTGTTTGTTTCCCTTTTTCAGTAGTGTGATAAACTTCATGTAATCATGAAGACATCTGTGTAAAAAGCACAAATGGACCATGTCCTCATACCATTTGAAGGAGGCCATGTTATGTTTTGAATGGACACATAAAAGCATGAACTTTTCATGAAATTTCACATAATTTCATTTTCATGAAATTTCAATTAATTTCACGTGGTGGCTATCCACCGAGAAACAGAAGATGTTCCCAAGTTTGTTTGTGTTTTCTCTGAAGTTGCTGATGTTCTGAAAGACTGTCTTTAGTTGCATCTACATTTTAGCTTATTCAGTTGTACTTATAATTCCAGTGATCTTGTCATCCTTATATCACCAAGATGTTGACCATAGTCTTCTTTGCTGACATCTTTCTTGTAAACAATTCATTTCTGAAGCTAGTGGATCTTCTTTTACTTCACTCAGAAATTTCTCTGTGTTGCTGAAGCAAAAGACACAATAATTAATATTCTACTAAGCCTAATGTGCTGACAACCACAATCACACTCCAGGACTTCCTGGACTGACTGTCATGGGCCAACTCCAGTCAGGGAAAGTAGGTTTGGCCAAGGAGGTAAGAGCCTGAATGACCTATAGCTGACTGTATTATCATTGTCTGTGCAGGTTCTTGGCTTGCTTTCTTTGATTTCCATGTCATTGTACTAGTCCCCTCTGCTGCATTTTTTAACTTTTTTTTTTTTCATTACCTTCCTTAAACCAATTTTGACAATTTGCAGGTTCTCTATATTCAGCATTACTGTATCTTCATCTAGACAATTCTAACCATTCCCATGTTTTCAAATTTCATCTATAATCCTCCCACTGATACATATCACTGTTAATTACATTTTTTAAATTTAATTTTTATTTTTTTAAGATTTTATCCATTTCTTTGTCAGAGAGAGAGAGAGCATAAGCAGGGGGAGTCAGAGGGAGAAGCAGGCTCCCCACTGAGCAGGGGCCCAATGTGGACCCTGGGATCATAACCAGAGTGAAGGCAGATGCTTAACCAATTGAGCCACCCAGATATCCCTAATTTTAGATCCATATAGGCAATTACAGTTCAGCTCTTCTTTTGGTGTCTTGAAGTCAACTCAGACTCAGTCAAGATTGAAATTTTTTTTTTCCACTCAAGTCCATATTAAGAATCTCCTATCTGGGAAGATGGAAGTATTTAACCAAAACCCCTTACACCCCTCTTATATCTCCCAACTCCTTCTTACTCTTTCCTTTTATCTATAAATTTCTATTCATTCCCACTGTCACTATTTCAAATTTCATCATATTTTTCCTTTACTTTTGTAATAATCACCCGATTTGTTTCCATATATCCATCTTTCTCAACTTTAATCAAGTTTTACAGAGTAGTCAATTAAATTTTTTTGGATAAGGAGACAAAATTACCAATTTTCTGCTTTACAGTACTCTTTGGCAGCTTGTTATTAAGATAAATTCACAAAACAAAACAAAACAAAGCTTAATATTATAATATAATTTTTTATTATAAAATTATATTATAAAATTATATAATTTTTAATAGCTTAAAAATCTTTATTATCTGGCTTTTGTCTGCTCCTTGGACATCTATTGTTACATTGTGAATTCAGGGGTACTCTTGCTGCTTTAAATTTCTGTTGAGCAACAAACAGACTCCCTCTGGACTTAGTGCTTTTGCAAGTATTTGTTTCCTTTACCTTGAGTGTTGTTCCATTAGTTCTTAATTTTAATAACTAACCCTGGCTCATTATGGGTTCAGGCTCAAAGTCACTTTGTCACAAATATTTTCTCTGATACCTCCTGTTACTATGAAAGGTATACATTATATGTTCTTATTTCAAACTGTTTCCCCTCCTTTTCTGTCATCCAAAACATATATAATATTTTTTATAATTATTGTTTTTTTTATATCTATTCCCTAATACACTTAAGTGCTACAAAAAATGTCAGCTTATTGTCAGTGTCAGTATAGGGCAATTTATCAAGCAATATTTACAAAAGTTATTAATGAATTACTGATTTAATCATTTACCTATATATATAATTACAGATTTTTTATTTACAAAATTTTCATTACTCTGTAGAAAATTTTTGAAACATTTAAATCATTGATACCCTGAAAGATCCCTGTGTGACTTCAGTATGTTTGCACTCAAACACAAGTATTCAAGGTCAGAGCACCTTTCCTGCAAAGAGGAAAGGATAACTAGAATAGTGTTTTGTTTTGTTTTTTTTTTTAATTTAGAATAGTGTCTTTTTTTTTTTAAGATTTTATTTATTTATTTGTTAGAGAGAGAGAAAGCCCGAGCACAGGCAGATAGAGAGGCAGGCTGAGGCAGAGGGAGAAGCAGGCTCCCTGCCGAGCAAGGAGCCCCATGTGGGACTCGATCCCAGGATGCTGGGATCATGATCTGAGCTGAAGGCAGCCACTTAACCAACTGAACCACCCAGGCGTCCCTAGAATAGTGTCCTAAAGAGCTGTTCTAACAAAAACTTTAATGTTCAGTAATTCCAAATGTACTTTCACTCATCATTTTAGGAAAAAATGTGTACATGCAACATGACTTTATTTTTATTTTATTCATTGGTGATTAATGAAATTTGATCTTTCTTTGCTCATTGTGATTTCATCTTCCCTCTATTTAACTTCTACTTCTATTTTAATCTTATGGATGGAGGACAATTGACATTAAGTCTATGATTTGGAAACTAACCAGTATTCTGGAATATGAATTAACCTTCCTAGTTTTAATTACCATCTTCTTTTTTATACATAATATGTTATTTTAAATATTATGACCTACCTAGTGTGTAAAGAAACAGCAGCTTAATGGCAAGAAGACATTGCCAAACTGACAGTCTTCAAACCACCAGGCATCAATTAGCTGTGCACCCTTAACATTTATTATCATGATGGACTTGGAAAGAGAGCTTGCAATCATGTTTGGGTAATAGTTCCTTCCCACCAATCTATATTTTCTCTCCATTTAAGTTTTATTCTACAAATATTTAAACAATAATTAAGGACAGTTCTGTAGAATTTCCTTCATTTTAAATCACTTGGAATTACATCTGTTACAATGACTACAAAAAGTTCTCCCTGTTTCCTAAATCCTTTATTTGGTTCTGAAATCCCCAAGTTGCATAGGAAGACATTTTGGTCTAGCTGCAAAATAATAGTATCAATATTCATTCTAATATCCATTTCCCACCTCCTTCATAATCAGGGAAGGGATACTGGAAAGTTGTATGAATGATATAGTTAAGTATTGAGATTTGTGAGAAGGACATTGTGAGCTCAGGTATAGGCTCATGCGTTAATAAATACATGGTGTCACTGGTAGGATTTCCCAGTCCCTATTAAATGGACATTGTCCCATTCTGAAACATTTGATTGCTGTTTCTGAAATGTTTTTCTATAAATACCTGTAAAAAAACAGGGTAATTTTGAGTAGTTGAAATGATACCTAATTATGTTTCTGTCCAACTTGAATGTTAAAATGTCATAGCTAATTCTTTTTAAGATAAAAGAAAATTGAAAGTCATTATTTTGAAATAAGACCAGGACATAGATTTATAGTGGAAAAGAAAACCATTAAGTAGATGAGATCAATAGATGTCAAGTGTATGAAGGATTCTTGTGACACCTTAAGAAAAGAAGTGACTTTTAGCTGTAGACATAAGGATTTATAAATGTAATCTAAAAGTCTTCTCATTTAATTGACAAAGAAAATACAAAAGCCTGGGCTGAGTATTAGATCATGAATTGCAAAATGCCATATCCTATCTTGAAAAATGTTTAATTTGTTAGTATAATCTTGGTCAAACTGAAGCTGAATATCTCTTCTAAAATATATAATAAAAAATAAAAATAAAATATTTCATGTTATAAAAACTTCCTTCAACTATTTTGTATTTTATGCCATAAAATGATTAAATTTTCAATTCAATTTGTGACTATATATATTTATATCATATACTTTCACAATTATATTCAATTAATGTATAAATATTAACCTATTATTTCATCCTCATATTGAGCTTATTTCCTCAAATTACAGCAGTTCTTTTAACCTTTAACTTTGTTTCCAAGTTATTGATTTATAGTCTGATGAGTTACAAATAACCTAAAAATTCATACTCTATTCTCATTAATATACTCCTTCTTTCTGAATTTCAATCTCCTAATTTGTAAAACAAGTACAGTGAGTTATTTTATCCCTAAAATTATGTCTTATTCTAAAATTGTTTAAATTTATGAAATGTCCTTGTTTTTAGAAATTATAAGTTGACAGGAAATAAATTACCAGAATAAATCAGATTCTTCTTTTTGATAAAGATTGATATAAAATATTATATATCAATAATAATTAAAAACTAAGACATGGCTGCATCAAAATAATTTTCAGTTGCACAAAAGTAATAAAAGATAGTTAAGTAGGACAATAATTATTTATAATATTCACCAATATAAAGGAGTATGCCCTCAAATGTTGGTATATTAATATGATTTTAAGATAAGTATAAGTAGTATGTAGGCAGTTCAATAGTTCACTCTCTGCATTCCATTCTGCTTAAGATTTCAAAGAGATTGCACTTATATAGAAACAAAAAAACAGGGGAGCCTGGGTGGCTCAGTGGGTTAAGCCTCTGCCTTCGGCTCAGGTCATAATCTCAGGGTCCTGGGATCCAGCCCCGCATCGGGCACTCTGCTCGGTGGGGAGCCTGCTTCCTCCTCTCTCTCTGCCTGCCTCTCTGCCTACTTGTGATCTCTCTCTCTGTCAAATAAATAAATAAAAATCTTTTAAAAAAAACATAATCATTGGAAATTGCTCTTGAAGTTATGTGGAGACTTTAAACCCTACAAAGACAGATTTTCAGATATGGGTAAGTTGAAAGTTTCCACATAACAGGAACTTTGGCTGAATATGTACAAATATGTCCTTCACATCAATAAGCTTTACCTTCAACTCACATACCAGAAAATGGTAGAAAGGGCAATGTGTACATTAGAGCTGGGCGGCATGATTTTTCTGACTTTACCAACTGCTTGAATCCTCCATCTTTCCCACCTCTCCAAACTCACTTTGAAAAAAATATATGTATATCAGTTGCTGAATATTAACCCATCCAACCTTTGAGAGTTAGGAATGCACGTGTTTACTCATGCATTTAAATATGATCTTCTTCATCATTTCAATCCAACTAAACAATGAGATATCATTTCAGTCCACGGTTTTGGGAATATATCATTCAGTTTTTCATCATCAGGTATGATGGTTCCTGTACTTTTTCTTAGATCTTTTTTACCCAATCTTAACATTTCTTCTCCTAATTGGCTGAGAATTTTTTGATTGTTAAATTTTGTCAAATATTTTTTGCACCTGACAGCTCAACAGATGTGTATGTTTGTTTAAAATCTGTTGACATGGAAAATTATATCAACTAATTTTCAAAAGTTGAACAATTCTAACTCTCTGTAGATGAACCCCACTTGCTCATAATTTATGATAGAAGGGAGGATATTGTGAATGTCTTATTGAAGACCTTTTACACATTTTGGAATTTTTTTGGATAATTAAATTATCTTCAGATTAAGACTTATAAAGTTTTAAAAATACATTTACAATAGTGTTTACTTTAAGTCTTCTTAGACCTCTATTATTATGTAACCCTACTAAAGTACTCTATCCATAACTTCAGCGAGGTCTCTACATCCTGACAAAATTTATTTGAGTGCTGACCACTTTTCCGTCCAGAGTATCCCGAGAACATATACATCTTTTTCTCTTTTTATCTGAGTGGCCTCATAATTTCACACCATGCATGCAGCCTAGTATTGAGCTGAGGATGCAAAGGAACTTTTACACAAATTTCTAAAACTTTTTATCAACATAATTTCTTCTTTTGGGTTTCTTGCTCAACAACTTCTAGATGTTTATGCCTCCCCCAAAACCTACCATGGGTTGCTTATCACAGTGAGACTTTCAGACTCTGAATTCCTTCTCTCAGGTTTGTATTCTAAAACTTGCCCCCAAACACTGTGAGTCTCACCTTATTCATTTAACTTCTCTCAAAGATAATCACCCTGCACTATCTGTTGCTCAATGTCTGGGGGGAAAAAAGTTGTTTTATATATTTTTTCAGTTTCTTAATCATTATCAAGTAATTCTAGACCTAAATACTTAATCCTGGCTGGGCACACAAGTTCACACTGACTAAATTTTAAAATATTCTTGCATTTTACACATAAAGCCAATAGCTGATGGCATGTTATCCCTTTTTATATTGCTAGATTTAATTGTCTCTTTTTTTGTTAAATTTTTTTCTGTCAATTTGATGGTAGATATGCATCCCCAATTCTCATTTCTTGTAATATTTTGCCTAGTTTGGGGACCAGGATAATATTGACATAATAAAATGAATGGTTTTTCCCTCCTAAATTTGAAAGAGTTTGTTGAAGATTGGCATTTCTTCCATATATATTTTTAAAATTATTTTATAGTGGCAACAATGCTGAACATGAAATCTACCTTGTTAACAATTTTTTTAAGTGTACCATTCATTCTTGTGGTTGACTATGGGTACAATGTTGTATAGAACGTATTCACCTTGCTTAAGTTATTCCTTAAAACTTTCTAGAACATTGTCATATTGCTTAATGGGAACTTTATGCTCATTGATTGGTATTTCCCCTTCCCCCACTTTTCCCAGTCCCTGGTAATCACCATTTTACTTTGATTCTATAAATTGAACTGTTTTAGTTACCTCTTATAAGTGGAATCACATTATATATCTTTCTGTGGCTGGCTTATTTTACTTGGCCTAATGTCCTCAAGGTTCATCATTTTCATTCCATAGTACAGAATTTTCTTCTTGTTAGGCGCTGAATAGTAATCCATTGTATGTATACATCATTATTTATCCATTACATTGTGGTTGTTTATATATCTTAGCTATTATGAATAGTGGTCATGTTAATCATAATATCACTCTGAGATCCTGATTTCAATTCTTTTGGGTAGATACCCAGAGGTAGAATTGCTGGGTCTTATGGTAGTCCTATTTTTTTTTTTTTAATTTTTAGTGGAATTGTCACACTCTTTTCCATAGTGGCTGCACCATTGTGCATTCCCACCAACAATATGCAAGATTTCCAATTTCTTCAAATCCTTACCAACATTTTCTGTCTTTCTTTTTTCAATAATAGTCATCAAGATAGGACAAAGCTGTTAGCATCACACTTCCCAATTTATAAATATATCACAAAACTACAGAATCATTTCAAGACGGTTCCAATATTCCTGTGTGAAGCATTTTACAATTAATTTTATTTTTCCTAGAAGCCCCCTAACAGAAATCCCCTTATATCTCTTTGACCAGGTTTCAATCAACTATTTAATTTATAAAGCAATCACTGGCAAAGGGAATGATGCTATTATGGTTATCTCTGGCAAAAAATATGACTAAGTTGAGGAAGATTGTGTTCCTTTTAGAAAGTAAGAAGGTAGGGGGTGAGCATGAAGAAAACAGCTGTAGAAAAGGCAGATCTTCTTCTCATGTTAGATTTTTAGTTGTGACTTTTCGTAAAAAGGCAGATTAACAAGAGAAAAGCAAGCAGTTTATTAGCATGTGGAATACACATCATGTGAGAGAAGCAGATCATGTGGGTCCAAAAGTAACTCAAGTGGTGGCTTAGAGTTCCAGTTTGTATAACATCTTCAACAAAGAACAATACATTTGTAGAGAAATGGCAGGACAAAAAACAGTAACAGCAACAGCAAAAACAGTTCCAGGCTTCCAGTGGTAGCAAATAGAAAAGCAAATATAAGGGAGGGAAATAGTTTGTTTGCAGATTCCCATCACTGGGCTAAGTATGTTTTTATTTCCTCCTACTGCAGGAAAGGTACCTGTCACATGGGAGTTTCATCCCTTGCTTTCAGGAAGCAAAAGGAGAATCAGAGTATTTCTCTTGTAATTGCTGAATCTTAAATGCCTTTCATCCATAATAATGAGCAGCCAAACTGGCATATTTTGAGATGTATTCTGGTTTCCTTCACAACCAACCTTCTAACTTCAAGTATTTTGTTTTTAGTATGGGCACCTACCTTCCAGATTCTTAGCTAGCAAGGTCTGATTTATGGTTTTTAACATTTTTCTAACCTTAGAAGCAAAAAGAACTACCAAAATATATTTCATTAAAACCCCTACTTCTCAAGACAAACTATCTTTGAGCAAAGTTCTAAAGATTCTTCTTTTCTCTAGATGTAAGGAATCATTTTATTATTGTTATTCTCTCTCTCTCTTAATTCTGGCACTGCAAATTACAAACATATAGAGAGACAAGGTTTTTGTTTGTTTATTTTGTTTTTAACTTCTTATCTAAATTCCAGTCAGTTAACGTATGATGTAATATTAGTTTCAGTTACACGATTTAATGATTCATCACTTATATACAACACCTAGTGCTTGTCAAGACAAGTGCACTCCTTAATCCCTATTATCTATTTAACCCTTCTCCTGGACATCTCTCCTCTGATAACCATCAGTTTGTTCTCTATAGTTAAGAGTCTGCTTCTCAGTTTGCCTCCCTCTCTCTTCTTATTTTTTCCATACTCATTTGTTTTGCTTCTTAAATTCCACATGAGTGAGGCCATTTGATTTTTTTCTTCTTTTAAGGCTTTGTTTATTTATCTGATAGTAATAGAGAAAGAGTGCATGAGGAAGGGGAGGGGAAGAGGGCAGAGATAGAACAGGCTTCCCACTGAGCAGGGAGCCAGTTGCAGGGCTTAATCCCAGGACCCTGGGATGATGATCTGAGCTGAAGGCAGTCACTTAACTAACTGAGCTATCCAGGGGCCTATGGTCATTTTATCTTATGTCTTTTGTAGTTAGATTTTATTTTGATTGTGTCAGTATACAAACTATGATCCTGTTGGGTTAAATGGGGATAACTTATTTAAACTATATTATAAGTTACAAATATTATTATTTTAATAACTAAACATGATTTTTATTTTATTTTTTAAAAAATTTTCATGATTTTATTTATTTATTTCAGAGAGAGAGAGAGTGAGAGAGAGCATGAGAGGGGAGAAGGTCAGACAGAGAAGCAGACTCCCTGTGAAGCTGGGAGCCCGATGCGGGACTCGATCCCAGGACTCTGGGATCATGACCTGAGCTGAAGGAAGTTGCTTAACCAACTGAGCCACCTACGTGCACTAAACATGATTTTTAGATCAGTTTTAGGTTTACAGAAAAATTGAGCAGAAAGTATAGACAGTTCTCATATAGCACCTCCTATTTCATTATTATTAATATCATGAATTGGTGTGGGACATTTGTTACAATTGATGAGCCAATATTGATACGTAATTACTAACTAAGGTCCATAGTTTACATTAGGGCTGCTCCTTATGTTATACAATTCTACAGGTCTTAATAAGAGCATACTATGCATTGTCTATGATAGTATCTTACAGAACAGTTTTGTTACCCTGAAAATTCTCTATCCTCCACCCACTCATTCTTCTACCCAGCCACCAAATCCTGACAATGACTGATCATTTTATTATCTCTGTCATTTTGGCAGAGATATCATATCATTGGCATCAAACAATATGGTGTCTTTTCAAATTGAGCTCTTTCACTTAAACAATATGGACTTAAGACTGCCATGTTTTTTCATTTCTTGATGGCTCATTTCTTTTTAATCCTGAACAATAATTCATTGTATGAATATACCACATGTTGTTTATTTATTCACCTATTGGAGGACATCTTGGAACTCCCAATTTTTTTCAGTTATGAGTAAAAATACTATAAACATTCCTGTTTTGGTTTTTGTGTAGACGAGTGTTTTACTCATGTGGGTAAAAATCAAGGAGCATGGAATGCCTATGTTTAGCTTTTTAAGCAGTATCCAAAATCTAAAGAACTTGCCAAGCTGTCTTCTAAAGTGGGCATATCATTTTGTGTTTCCACTATCAATGAATGATTGTTCATCTTGCTCCATTTTTTGCTGGTATCTTATGATGTCATTGTTTTGGATTTTAGTGATTATAACAGCTATATAGTGGTATCTCATTTTATTTGGAGTTCTCTAATGACACACTGCTGAACTTCTTTTCATATGCATATTTACTATCTGTATATTTTATTTGATGAGGTGTTTTTTCTTATCATTGAGTTTTAAATTAATTCTATATTTTGAATACAAGTTTTAAAATCATGTATGTATTTTGCAAAACAATTGTTTGGTTTGTTTGATTGTTTGTTTGTTTTTTTTACAAGAAAAAGAAACAGACACTGCCTAAAGTACACCAAAAAGAAACTTAGAGAGGTTACTGGGAGGAGAGGATATCATGTCTCCATGGAATTTTGAGGTCCAGGTTTAGGAATATAGAAGGTAGGCAAGTGCTAGATGTCTGGGAAGCTATAAAGTATAAAGGTAGACTACTTAGCATGCCCCTTGTGGGCTCTTCAATCATTCACTGCATCCTTTTGTCTCAGTTAAGATTATTTAGTTAATCAAGTTTAGTTCATCTGCCCTTTTCTGATAATTATGGAGTGAGAAAAATATTTAGTCATTTTTAGCTTTGCTTAATTGTTTAGTAAGTTCGAGGAAATTCAATAAAATCAAATTGAATGTTATTAAGTGGAATAATGTTAGTTAGCCCCCAAAATGTTTCATATCCAGGAGTTCATTTTAGTTTACACTTCTCCAATGGTTTACCATTATCCTATCTCATAATCGTGTAACCTGTGGAGAAAAATACAAATAGCAAAGGCAGCCAAAAATAGCACACAAAATGGGTTTGGTGGGAAGGGACAGAAGGATAGATAAAAATCCTTTGGACCAAAACATTTTCATATTTTTTTCAAAATATGTGAATCCATAAATAAATAAATTACTTAAAGTAAGTGAATGTAATATATAAATATAAGCACAAGTATAAATTAAATTATATGTTTATGTATAGTATATAATATATGTGTGTATCTTTTGTTATTCTCTTGCTTTTGTCATTTGGTAGTATGAAAAAAAGCAGCCATTCTGTTCAATGGTCAAATTCTTCATGACTCGAAAATTATTCTGCAGTAATACATGACTATGGTCGTGATTTCTCCTCTTTGTCATTCCTTCATGATTCAAAGTACTGCAAGGTGTCTGACCAGCTAAGCATGCCATTTCAATAGGGCATCATCTCAGGATGTCCTTGCTTAAAGACAATGTTTAATGCAGAGAGAAAATACTTCAAATGGTAATCAGGGTGCCACTTGAGTTGGCATTCAGTTAAATCCTGTGCAGGTAAAAATGACAAATGTCCACTTACCCTAAACAAAAGGATGTGACCCAATTAGACAATAATTTAATAATTTAAAATTTTAAATGAGCAGATTGATGTTAGGGCTGAAAAGAAAATTATTGAAGATATTATATCTATATAAACTGTCGATCACCATCTATCTATTTATCATCCATCTATCATCTATCATTTACTGCTTCCATTGCCTTGCCTGTTGCCCTAGATTCTGAACTATTTCTAAAATTCATTCTCCCAATTCCCAGGAAATGTTGTATACTGCCTGGTAACTCTTACAAAAATTTGATTTTTACTTAATTTGCAAGTTGATTTTTGATGTTTATAACTGAAGAACTCCAATTAATAATTTTGATAAATGTTATTTCATTCATTGACTTGTTAATTTATATGTACTCCTTATTTTCTTGCTTTATGCTACATTATTCCAAAATGTTAGGTTTATACAATGGACAAATCATTTTAAACAAAGATAATTTTATTTTCTTGAGGAATTTCAAATCTTGTATAAAGTTGTTTGTATGTATAGCTTTAGGGGCACATGGGTATCTCAGTTGGTTAAGTAGCCCACTCGTAGTTTTGGCTCATGTCATGATTTCAGGGTCATGGTTTCAGGATAGTGAGATTGAGCCCCACATCAGGCTTTGCACTCAGCATGGAGTCCACTTGAGATTCTCACTCTGTCCTTCACCCCATTGGCATGCTCTGTCTCTAAATGAATGAATAAAATCTTTAAAAAAGGTTGTATATATAGCTTTAAAAATAAGCATATCTCATTAAAAAATTGCATCCTTCAGCTGTCCAAAGCTTACTCCTATATCTTTTATTTAAAAAAATTATTTATTTGAGAAAGAGTGAGCTAGAGAGAATGAAGGGCAGAGGAAGAGGAAGAAGCAGACTCCCTGCTAAACAGGGAGCCTGGTGCAGGGCTCAATCCTGGGACTCCTGGATCATCACCTGAGACAAAGTTTAACCTACTAAACCACCCAGGTGTCTCCAGTACTTATTCATATCTCTTGGAAATACAGAACACAATAGAATAAGCCATGGTTAACTTTGCCTAAACAAAGAGGTGATAATGTTCAAGATAAGTTCTTAACTATTATCCTAGGATTAAATTTAAAAAATGTGTATACAGACAGCTTTATTATTACCGATTTAGTTCTTGGTGCAAGTTAGTATTTTTTACCAGCATATTTTTCTTTGAAAACTGCGTTCTGATGAAGTTTAACAGATATATGATTTGACCAAAACAGCCTCCATTTCCAATTCTTCTATTTTAGAAAATTCATAGTATAAAATAAAAAATAAAATTTCAGGGACGCCTGGGTGGCTCAGTTGGTTAAGCAGCTGCCTTCGGCTCGGGTCATGATCCCAGTGTCCTGGGATCGAGTCCCACATCGGGCTCCTTGCTCGGCGGGGAGCCTGCTTCTCCCTTTGCCTCTGCCTACCACTCTGTCTGCCTGTGCTCGCTCTCTCTCTCTCTAACAAATAAGTAAATAAAATCTTTTAAAAAAAATTCATTTAAAAAAAAATAAAATTTCAAGCTTCCCTATATGTCATCACTAAGTTTCATTTTTTAAAAAATTTCATAGATGAAGGCAGTACTTCACAGTACTCAGTACAGATGACATTTTAAAATGTAAAGAACTAAAACTTTGTCAGATAGTATTTTTTCCTACATAAATCTATAATATTATATTTTCTTTTAATTATTATCATTTAAAAAATAGAAAATATTTGCATTATGCAAATATATAGTGGTCAACATTGCATTTTCTATTAGTTTATGCAATTTTCTATAACACATGTATTTTAATTAGTCTAGACATAATTTATTCTAGATCTATGATGTTTCTCATCATTTCATTTTGCCAACTTTTATAATTGTACCTGGATTTTAAACATAGCACTTAAAAACCTGTGAATACTTGTGTTCTCCCCTAAAGTGGCAATTTCCTCCAGAATTGCTTTGTTTATGAGAACACAGCATATGCTTAGTTTTCTCCCAGTATGTTATATAAATATGACAAACTTGGGAAGCAAAATTCCATGAGTACCACTATTCTAATTATTGTTATATTTATACTAAGTTGTTTTGAACATATTGGATAATTAAACATATTTTTTCTCATAAAAGTTATAATGATAAAATAGTTTAATAACTTCTGTTCTAGAATATTAAACGCAACCAAAATAAAGTTGAGAAAAGTAAGATGAAACCTTGGATTTCTATTTTATTGCTATCCTTAGTTAATATAATGTCTTGGCTGTAATTACAAGGACAACAATTTCATTACATAAAATATATCCTCTTTAAACAAGAATGCTAAAGTGAAGTAGTTTATAAAATAACATACTGAAATGTCAACTTTTTTTGCTAAGATGTGTGTTGGCAGTAGAGCCATTTTTAAATTAGTCTATAGACCGAAATAAAAAATTCAAAATTAATAATCATGTCAGTGTAAATGCAATTGTTTCTTTTGAATGATTTTAATATGTGCGATCCCACACTAAAATAATCAAATGTAAATAATTTAATAATTTCATGCAAATTGTGAAATAAGTGTATTTTAGTTTCATAATATTTAAAGCTATAGAACACAGAATTATGCAACATGTAAATGATATGTTTCTACAAATTTCTCTTTCAGATGTCATTGTAGATAATGAATACCTGGTTTATACAGTCAACTAGTCTGCTTTGTGGGTACTGACACTTTGGGATAGTGACTGTCTTAGCAGGGGTT
Organism: Taxidea taxus jeffersonii; assembly: GCA_003697995.1. Classification (NCBI taxonomy): domain Eukaryota; kingdom Metazoa; phylum Chordata; class Mammalia; order Carnivora; family Mustelidae; genus Taxidea; species Taxidea taxus. The sequence goes on along the minus strand of ML109837.1, from coordinate 9,373 downwards.
TTTTTGAAATATTTTATTTATTTATTTGACAGAAAGAGACAGAGAGACAGGGAACACAAGCAGGGAGAGCAGGAGAGGGAGAAGCAGGGCTTCCCACTGAGCAGGGAGCCTGATGCAGGGCTTGATCCCAGGAACCCCGGGATCACAGCTTCAGCTGAAGGCAGACTCTTAATGACTGAGCCACCTAGGCATCCTTGTATTAGCAGTTTTAATAATTTTAAAAAGCTACCATATCTCTTTTTAAAAAGAACCATCTGAATGTTCTTGTATTTTGTGTGGGTTTTTTGGGTTTTTTTTTTGTTTTTTCTTTTTTGCCTTCCTGATACTTCTAGTACCATAAACTCCTGAGGCAAAATTTCCATTTTTTCCTTAGTCAATGTACTTCAGAAAAAAGCAACTCTTAGCCTAGCTTCAGGGGTTGTAATTTGACTCAGAACTGGCCAAACTGTACCTTACCTCACACTGGTCATAGTGAGTTTTCATGAATAAACATGAACCTGAAGCAAGAATTAATAGCAAATGAGACTCAGCACTAGTAGATCGCTGGGAAGGCCTGGCAGTATGTTCCATTTTGTGTTGGTGTTCCTAAGAGAATGAAGGCATTCATGGAGCTAGTGATATTCATTGCCAGAAGGGAGCATCTGTCTCCTGGTTTTGCCAACACAAAGAATAGGAGAATCAGTGATGGAGAAAGCAGAGGAGAGCCATAAAAATAATTTTGTCCTAGGTCCAGTGGTGCCAGAAGTAGAAACGTGTTCTTCCCTTGGATTTTTTTAGTTACACTGACCAATAAATTGTCACTTTACTTAAATAAGTTTTAGTTATAATCTGGCGATTATAATTATTTTATTATTAAATAACATATACACATATAATCTTAGTAGTCATTCTGAAAGTTGAGATCCTTACTCTGGTCAGTTAAGTGTCATCCTTTAGCCTATCTTCTTTTGTGGGACTAATATGTACTTACTACAAAAACATCCCTACTCTGTTACTATCTCTCTTACTGTCAACATTAACCTGTGGAGAAGAGTCCCCTATAACTTTTTAATGATCCTAGTGCCCCTCCCAACCTCTTACAGCTTTGGTATATGGTGTAATCTATAAATCCTCCAGTGGAATATAAACTCTGGTGGGTCTTCTAGTCATACATATTGTATCCATTTAAGTAAGTGTGTATTTCTCTGTCATAGAGTCTAATCTTTCAGCATTTTTGTGGCAATTTAGGCATTTCACCTTCATTAAATTGGGGCTGGGGTACTTTCATTTCCAATTGCCTTCTTTTGTTTAACCTCATCAAGGGGTTAAATGCTGTCACTTGAGAAAGTGCTCTCAAGTCTACACATTTCTCTTTATCCAATTTTATGAATCAGCCTTCTTGTTAAAATCATCAGAATCAAGTCTCATGGCTACTGTACCAAGTTCTTCCAGTGCATACTGGCTAGATATTTTGGGTATTTTTGGATAAAGCTTTTCCTCTCTTATCAGACCAGTGTATCCCTAGCTTGAGTATACTGCAATCCCACCTGAGATAAGGCTTAGTGGCCTAACAGGGGAGACGGGGGCTGTTCTAAGAGTAGCACACATTCTCTTGTTTAGAAAAAGCATCTGAGGGATGCCTGGGTGGCTCAGTGGGTTAAAGCCTCTGCCTTTGGCCAGGTCATGATCCCAGGGTCCTGGGATCGAGCCCTGCATCAGGCTCTCTGCTCCGTCGGGAGCCTGCTTCCCTTCCTCTCTCTCTGCCTGCTTCTCTGCCTACTTGTGATCTCTGTCTGTCAAATAAATAAATAAAATCTTAAAAAAAAACGGAAAAGAAAAAGCATCTGAATTCCAATTCAAATTCCAATACAATTTTCTTCCAGTACTATCATGAATATAAAGGAATGCAAACTCAGAAACTTAAGTGGAATCTGGTAAGTCAATCTTTGGGAACATATCTTAAAATGGCTTCAGGTGAGGTGTAAGAGATCCAAGTCTTCTACACTAGATCCATGACTGGGGAATAACACACTTGCCTTAATTGGGTGTATCTACCTCACTCTGACTAGTGGCTTCCCTTCCATCACCACCCTTTCACCACATGTGCCATGAAGGGTCGACACTCCATTTACCACTACTAAGGGAGGCATTAGTGCCAGTCTGACCCTGAATTATTAAGCTCAGAAATCTTATTACTTGGGGAAAAGATGGCAGTTCTCTGATCGTAACTGTTAAGGTAGATGTCCAGGTTCCGGTTACTTAGTAAGGATAGTCACCTGTGAAAGGAAGAAGCAGATAGTTTTGAGCAGAGGAAAAAGTTGAACTCAGATGCAGGTCTGACAAAGATTGGCTATTTCTGTGGGAAGCTCTAAAACAACTTTTCCTTTGGAGTTGACAGAGTTGAGCTGAAATTGCTCAGTATTTACAATTCTTACTTGGTCATAAGATGATACACCCAAACAAATCCAGGAGGGGCATTTCCTTGGGAACAATAACATTACTGCTGATCGAGTCCCTGAAAGAGCTGACAGTTGGAGACTGTTTGCTGAACACTTTTCCAGAATCTAGGCAGCATATCCTTGGAAGGAGATCTGTGTAGATCATCTCCTCATCCTTCCATTGTTCAAATGTTGTTTGATTCTTGTAGTTGCAAAAATATTGTATGCATTAATCCAGTTTACTTGAACATCTTGGATGTCTAAGTTTTCACTCACTTTTTTCTGTGCTTATGATTTTTGTTACATTTTATTAACACAAAATTAACAAAAATATAATTTTAACAGTAATATTAATGAATAGTAATAATTTTGTGTTTATAGGAAGTGTTATATTTTATAAAGGGGTTTTCAAAAATATTGCCTCATTTGATAATAATAGCAATCCTGTTAGATTATATGTTATTTCCCATCAATGCAATGGAAACTCAAAAATTTAATTGACTTTCTCTGGGATACAATTAAAACAGAAAATTATTTTGACAAAAATTTTACTTTGTCATTCTTAATAAGATAAAGCCACATGTATTATATTTTATATTTCCAAATTATTTTATATAGATTTATTATGTAATTTAGCACTATATAGTTTATTGACTATATATTTTAGTATTATCAAAATAAATTATTATATAATATATGACTCCAACTATCAAAATAATTATTTATTATTTTATTTTAAAATTATTGTTTTGATAGTTGAAGTTATATGTTAATTAAATTAAGCAAAGCTTCATGATTGCAAATAAATGCATGCTGATCTTCCCTTTTACAATTTTTTTAAACCCAGTCTCCTGGATGACACATACCTTCAGAGAGAGAAATCATTTTCTAGTGCCATGGTTATATCTTCCCATCATTCTTATTTTTGCTTCATCTAATTTTAAACTACTGTTAGTCAGAAACAAATCTAATTTTTAGAACATCGTCATTTAAGCAGAATACCCACAACATTCAACCTTGAAGACAAGTATTTTCATTACCAGTTTTATTTGTGAATGTTGAGTGTGAGAATGAACAGCAAGCAGTTCCCCAAAAAATAACTTATTAATAATGATAATGCAGCACCAATGCAATTAATTTACTGCACATTCCCCTCCAGTAAGAATAGTGATAATGCGGGGCACCTGGGTGGCTCAGTAGGTTAAAGCCTCTACCTTTGGGTCAGGTCATGATCCCAGCATCCTGGGACTGAGCCCCGCATCAAGCCTGCATCCAGCCCTGCATGGAGCCCCGCATTGGGCTCTGTCCTTGGCAGGGAGCCTTCTTCCCCCTCTCTCTCTGCCTGCCTCTTTGCCTACTTGTGATCTCTGCCTGTCAAATAAATAAATAAAATCTTAAAAAAAAAGAATAATGATAATGCAAGAGATTTTTATCAGGTATTTAATAATTCAAGCATTTTATTTGTATTTTTATTAATAAGTTAATACAGGTGGAAATAAATCTCATAAATAACGTATAAGGAAAAGTACAGAACAAATGTACTAAAAAGAAATGAGTCTTCTCATAAATATACCTGAAGAGTAGATACAAAATTTCAGTTATGTAACACTTTCAAATAAAAGCACTTTTAAAAATATTAGACTAATATTAATAGATAATTGTTTTGAAATATTAAGAACTGCATGTTTTGTGTATTTATGGAAAATTAACATTAAAAAAATTACAAGGAGTACTAAATTGATCATGAAGAGCCTGGTGTGAATTTAATATTACACAAATATCTCAAAAGAAAAAAAATTACATTTAAAATTTCAAAAAATAAATACACAACAATGTATTTTCTAGTGAAACATGATGTAAATATCCTGGTATATTTTATATAAGTAAACATAAATATAAATATAAGTAAATTTTCTTTAATTTTGTCAATCCCAGTCTTTAGCTTTGGATGAGTTCATCTTTTTGCTAAACGGAGTTATTAAAACTACATGATAGCCATGTTGAGATTCCTTAATGTAGATCATTTACTTAATTACCTAAGTGTGCATGATCTCATATGATTTCTGTTAAGAAAAATACATTTGACAAGTCATTATCATTCTAAAACTTTTAAAAATGAAGATTTCAGATTAACTGATGAAATTTCATCAGTTTAATAAACTATAATGTTATTGATCAAATTTAGGACTTCTAAACTCATGTACTTCCAAATTAATCTTTTTATGTATTATTGAGTCGCTTTGTAGGTGTTGATTTATTATAGTTAGAGTACCTTTGAAAGATTAAAAATAGATTTTTATTTGGTTAATTTAGATGGGTTGCCACATTTTGAAATTATAAAAGTGAATATGAATTCACATTTTTACTAACATTCTGATGAACTACTTTTCAGAGATCATATGATAGCTTTTGGACCAAGCAATAGCATAACATAATCAACAAATCTTATGGTTTTAGTTGTAGAACATATGAAGTTCTGAAATAAATCCGAAAAGAAGTGGCTCTCATCCCTATTCAAAAAATTATCCTATCCACTGCAATCAGACAGCAAAAACAAATAAAAGGCATCCAAATGGGCAAGAAAGAAATAAAACTTTCACTATTTGCTAATGACATGATACTCCATATAGAAAACCCAAGAAGGTGAGGAAGAAAACCCAAAAGATTCTACCAAAAAACTGCTGGAACTGATAAAAGAAGTCAGTGAAGTTGCAGGATCCAAAATCTATGTACATAAATCTGTTGCATTTCTTTTTTCTTTTTTTAACAAGATTTTCTTTTTTAACAAGGTTTTATTTGTTAATTTTGAGAAAGAGAAAGCACATGTGAGGAGCCACCCCAGATGCCACTGTTTCATTTCTCTATACCAATAATGAAGCAGCAGAAGGAGAAATTAAGGAATAAATCTAATTTATAATTGCACCAAATATTATAAAATACCTAGGAATACACCTAACGAAAGTGGTAAAATATCTGCATGCTGAAAACTATAGAATGTTTATGAAAGAAATGGAAGATGACAGAAAGAAATAGAAAAACATTCTATGCTCATAGATAAGAAGAACAAATATTATTAAAATGTCTATACTACCAAAGCAAACTACACATTTAATTCAATCCCTATCAAAATACCAGCAATATTTTTCACAGACCTGAAACAAACAATCCAAAAATTTGTATGGAACTACAAGTAACTTCGAATAGCTAAGACAACCTTGAAGAAGAAAAGCAAAGCTACAGGCATCATAATTCTGGACTTCAAGATATATTACAAAGTTGTAGTGATCAAAATAATATGGTACTGGCACCAAAAAAGACACATAGATCAGTGGAACAGTATAAAAAACCCAGAAACCAATTCACATCTATGTGGTCAATTAATTTTTCAACAAAACACGAAAGAATATCCAATGGGAAAAAGACCATCTCTTCAACAAATAGTGTTGGGAAAACTGGACAACAACATGCAAAAGAATGAAACTGGACCACTTCCTTACACCATACACAAAAATAAATCCAAAATACATTAAGTGACTAAATATGAAACCCAAGCCATAAAAATCCTGGAAGGGAATGCAGGCAATAACTCTTTGATATTGGCCATAACAACTTCCCTCTAGATATGTCTCTTAAGGCAAGGGAAACAAAAGAAAAATAAACTATTGGAACTTATCAAAATAAAAATCTCTGGATAGCAAAGGAAAGGAAACAATCAACAAAACTAAAAGGCAGCCTATGAAATAGGAGAAGATATTTGCAAATGACATATTTGATAAAGGCTTAGTATCCAAAATATATAAAGAAGTTATTAAACTCAACACCCCCAAAATGAATAATCCAGTTAGAAAACAGGCAGAAGAGATGAATAGACATTTTTCTAAAGAAGATATTCAGATGGCCAACAGACACATAAAAAGATGCTCAACATCACTCATCATCAGGGAAATACAAATCAAAACTAAAATGAGATATCACTTCATACCTGTCAGAATGGCTGAAGTCAATAATACAAGAAAGAACAGGTGCTGTGAAGATGTAGAGAAAGGGGACCCCATTTGTACTGTTAGTAGGAATGCAACCTGGTGCACCAACTCTGGAAAACAGTATGCAGGCCCTCAAAAAGTTAAAAATACAACTACATTATGATTTAGCAATTGCAGTACTAAGTATTTACCCAAAGAATACCAAAATACTAATTCAAAGGGAGACATGTACCCTGATACTTATAGCAGCATTATCTACAATAGCTAGATTATGGAAACAGCCCATGTATGATAAATGGGTAAAGAAGATGTGAGATCATAATCATATATATATATATATATATACATATATATATATATATGAAATTATTCAGCTGTAAAAAAAAAAGAGTGAAATCTTGCCATTTGTAATGACATGAATGGAACTAGAGAATATTATGCTAAGCAAAAGAAGCCAAAGAGAAATACCATATGATTTACTCATATGTGGATTTTTAAAATTTTTATTTATTTTATTTTATTTTTTAGAGAGAGAATGAGAATGAGCAGGGGGAGAAGCAGAGGGAGAGAGAGAGAGAATCTCAAGCAGGCTCCACCCTCAGCACAGAGTCCAATGAGGGGGTTGATCTCGTGACTCTGCGATCATGACCTGAGCCAAAACCAAAAGTCGGATGCTCAGTGCACTGAACTACATAGGTGCCCCTGTTATGTGGAATTTAACAAACAAAACAATGGATAAAGGGGAGAAAAAAAGAGAGAGGGAGGCAAACCAAGAAATAGACTCAAATATAGTCAACAAACTGATGGCCACAAGAGGGAGGGATGGTGGGGGGATGGGTTGAACAGCCAATGGGATTATGCAGTGCACTTGTCGCAATGAGCACAGGGTGCTGTATGGAAATGTTGAATCACTCTATTGCACACCTGAATTAATATTACATTGTATGTTAAACTAACTGAAATTTAAATATAACTTAAAAAACCTCCCACAGCATTTGTTTAAAATCTAGCCTTTCTTTATAACTACTATGTTAGAGAGTAAATGTTTTTCCCTCTATTTTATCGTTTAATATATATGTTTGTCTGTGGGATGTGTTTGTGCAATATGTATTACCAGATTGATCAATGTACACTAAAAAATGAATAATACATTGTTAGTTTAGTAATATGGATAGTTTAGTAATAAGGAATGGTTTATAACCAAAAAATTATCATTACTATGTTTCAGCTTAAAGGCGCATTAAGCAAGATGGGTCTTATGGCAATAAAGTACACTTTACTCATCTAGGTGTATCACATGTATTTGAATTAAGAGACTGAATATACAGATGGACAATGGCCAGATCATACATAAAGGCAATTTTGACCCACTGTTCACAGCAGCATGCCAAGAAAACCAACCCTTTTATCTGGATTAAAGAACCCTGGAAGCCAGTCTGCTATTGGTTAGATTTGCAGAAGTAAGATTGCTATCTTCAGTGACAATCCAGAAGCCAAACAATAACTTCTGTAATAGTTGGTTCAAAATGGTCAGGATTTATTCACAACTAATAGCTTCTCTAAATTTGTCCCCACTTCCAACTTATGATTAGCCAGAGCTAGATAAATATGCATCCCTAACCAATCATATAGGATCCCCTACTAGTTGGCACACCTCCAGCTTCCCCATCCCAGTGGCCTTCAAATAGGACATACTTGAAGCCTTTGCTCTCAAGGCTTCTCCATTGGGAGGAGCTTCTCCATTCTTCTGCCTGCCTTTAAGTCTCTGTCAACATGCATATGATGGAAGATGAATCTTCTGCTACAGTAAGCTCTAAATAAATAGACTTTGTTTTTTAACTTGATTTGTTATTATTTATTTCTACAGAATTTTCTTGAAATAAAGATTACCATAACCCTTTAGAATATTTAAAACCCTCTAATCTTTATTTACAATTTCATATAGGGCAGTGACAAACTAGAAGTGGTTAGGAGCACTCCACCAGCAGAAACAGCATGAAATCTTTATAGAAACAAGGCAGAAGCAAATTAAGGAAATCACTAGTTGTCTATAGCTTAAAGCCTATTTGGTTGTCAGTGATTGGTTGTCTATAGGTTTTGATTTTGTAACCTTGAGGCATTTACAGGCTTAAATTTTAGTTTGCTTACATAGGATGCCAGGGCATTAAAAACACCTCACCCTAATTGTCACCTTGTTTAATTATTTTAAATGTAGGAGAGAATACTCCTACTTTAAACTGATTATACTATATAGGTCAAATGTATTTAAGCACATATTTATGATTGGAAAGTATTATGTGATCTAACACATTGACATGATTAGTAATGGTGGGGAAGTAAAGAGGTGCTGATGCCTCTTAAAAATATATATAGATATAAATATCTATATCTATATCTATATCTATCTATCTATATATATATAATCAGGACCACATCTTCCTGAGAGAATAATATCCATAAACTTCGAATAAATTTAAAGTAAAATAATAATTTCAGATAAGATCAAGTCATTGATCAAAATAAATGCTAGGACCATGACTAGAGATGATAATACAAAATGTAATTGAATGTCAAAAAGAAAGATAAGCAATTATAAATTAGAAGCAGAAAATTTTGAAGAAAAAGAAAGATTAAGTCTGAAACTCTGGAACTATTTTGGAATCTTCTTTTTTCAAGTTTACTTAAGGGAATTGGTTTGCCATTTTTGGCACTGTTTCTCAGAAAGTTTGACCAGAATTAGCATAACCAGAAGAACAGAGTCTCATAAATTTGTATGGAAAACTGTCTTAAAAGTCAAAGGGGAAGTCTAAGTTTATGAATTCTGTTTATAAAACTATGTGAATTTTGCACTCTATTTCATAGGATTAGAAAAGGTTTTGATAAAAATGCCTCTTGTAGGTTCAAGCACAGCACCACACACCTGCAATAGAAATAAACAAAAACTGGGTTGAGATCCAAGGATTTTCAGACAAT
>ML109836.1:35097-52604 GCA_003697995.1 Taxidea taxus jeffersonii | reverse complement strand
GGAGGAGGGGTGGAGCGGGGAGGGAGAGGCCAGGGCATCTGGGGACACAAACTCCCCAAGAATGGGGGGAGGAGTATTTGTGGGAGAGAGGCTTGGGAAGGAGCTGCAGCTCAGTGCTCTGGAAAGGCCTGCTCCAAACAGGGGCAACCACGGTGGTCTGAGGACAGGAGCGTTTCAGAAGGGAAAGGGCAGAGGGGCTGGAGTTGTTCTGGGGGCCCAGAGGGGGCTTGCTCCTGCCCCACGGCTGATGTGAAGGCTGCAGGAGGCGGTGGCCTCGGGAACCAGCAGTGGAGGGAGCTTTCAGAGAAGAGGTGGAGGGTTTAGGGATGTGGCCTCAGACTGAGCATGATCCCAAAGGGTGTGGTGGGAGGGCATCGAAAGCTAAGGCCAACAGAAGGAGACCAGCTTTGTAAAGACCGCGGTGGGGGAGACCGACTCTATGGGGGGGAGAGGGCACCATGAGATGCCGCCAAGGGTTGGGGTCCTGTAGTTGGTGTAGTGAATCACGAATATTGCAGATCATGGCCTGCCCAGTGAAGCCAGACAAGCCACAAGCCAGCGACACGGAGATGGCAGGGAGCTCCCTCGGCATCCGAGCTCCCACTTTGGGGAAGTAAAAACCCAGGGTCTTCAAGACCCTGGTGCAGTTTCAATACACCCACACGTAAGATTTGTTACTTAGAGATCCTAGGAGCCGAGGGGCCGCGAAGGGCCGTCCTCTGTCCCAGGTCCCCAGCGGGGACAGCAAGCAGGGTGGCTGTCCCTCATGACTTAGAAGGTGCCTGGAATGGAGGTCACTGGTTTTTCAAGGGCTCGACTCTAAGTGGCTGTTTTAACAGGTGGCCCTGGAGAAGCAAGCCGGAAACCTGTGGCGGGGATCCTAAGCTCCGGTCTTTCTCTAAGCGGCCAGGCTGACTGTGAGCAGGAAGGTCCCACCGCAGAATGCCCGCTGCCAGCTGAACCCAGCTGTCTTCTCCTCCCGCACCAGGAGGTCTCCAGACAGACAGCCGTGGTGAAACTTGAGGGGTGGGTGGCCCGGAGCCGAGGTCTTCCTGGGGAAAGGCAGAGTTCGGGGGCCCCTGCTCCTGGCTGCCAAGAGCTGGCTGGATGCGGGAGCGGGGGAGTCTCCACGCCCTGGGTAAGGTCACGGGGCTGAGAGCCGTTGGCTCCCAAGAACCAGGAGCTGGCGGCAGGTGCCCACTCCATGATCGTGGCAGTGGCCATGGCAGGCTTTCCTCCTTTCTCTCTCCCCTCTTAACCATCTCCGTGCCTGGTGCCAGGCTTTGCTCCAGGCTGGAGGTCCCTGGAGCAGGTCCCCTGCTAGGGGACCTGGAGGTGGAGTCCCTGAGATCACAGGTCAGGTCGCCCAGAGGGTTGCTCCTCTCTGCTCCAGCCAGCACCATGTCTGCTCTTCCCGAGGGCCCCCAGTGCCCTGGGACTCCCTCCCATTCCTCCTGCATCCAGCTTCATTGTGTACTCGCTCGCGTCCGTACAGTGTCCCTGCCTTTCCAAATTGCACAAAGAATTGCTCTACCACCTTTGCTCCTCTCCCCAAGAGAAAAAACGTCTCTTTGGGTAATGGTTTAAAAATAAAATTTAAAAAGCCTGTAATGGGCATATTATCTTTAATTATTGCACAGCCTATGTACCATAATCAGAATTTAAGTTACCTACGAGTGACAAAAACTCACTCTTTCTTGACTTTTTGTCGCTTGTGTGATGGCCTCTTATTTCAGAAGATTCTTTGAGATGTCCTCCCTCCTTTTCTTGCTGGACAGCCTTGCTCCTGAGACAGAGCGGCTGTCCTTTCTCTCCACTGTACTCTTCAGATATGGGTTCTGTTGCCCCCGCTCCTTCTCAGAAATCTTTTCTCCAAAGTGGTAGTAGAAATGTGGACTTCAGTCACTACGGCTAAAACGTTATTATGAGTGAACCTATGGATATGACTCTTCTCCTCACTCAGGGGCATCTCCGGGTTCATCCATGGAGAAATGTATGAAAGGCCACAGGGCCACAAGGAGAGCTGGCCAAAATGTCCCGTCCATCTGGTGTCCAGGGCATTTCCATACTGGCATTTTCAAACAGCTCATAGGTGACAAACCAGAGGTCATTTTCCAATGTGATTCAGCAAGAGACCAATTGTCCTTGTGGCCAACTGCCCTTGGCCAGAGGGCAAAGGTGTTTTGGGGAGCCCCCATTCTGCTGCTTCCTTTGAAGACTTGTAGGGTGAATTTCACAACTGATACTGTTTTCTGTCCCCCACAGAGTTCACCTTGGCTTTATAGTGACCTCCCTGGATGACAGGAGCAATCACTGTGGTGTGAGCAGACATGAGCTACGGCCATCACATATCATGTGTGTTTCTCCATGTTCTTCTAGGGCTTGGTGTCGACCAGCATCTTCACACCACTTCATTGATTTAATTGTTGCCTGACCACACCTAAACTTAGTGGCATAAATCAACAGCTATATATAGTTTCTGATGGTCTCACAGGATGTTGGCTGGAGCCCCGGGATAGCTGGAAGGTTCCCAATGTCTGACTCCCTTCCATTCCCATCAGACCCAAAGTGTGGAAACTCAAAAGCTATAACTAGAGGAGCTTTTAACATTTTGTGGGGGAGTGGCGGTGAAGGGGATGGTAGGACCCAGAGATTACAGGGTATACCAACTTTTTTTAAAGCAGGGGGAGCAGGGGGAGCAGCAGGCAGTGGGAGAAGCAGGCTCCCCACTGAGCGGGGAGCCTGATGCGGGACTTGATCCCAGGACTCTGGGACCATCACCTGAACAGAAGGCAGACGCTTAATCGACTGAGCCACCCAGGCATCCCGTGAATACCATTTTAAAGATATTAGTCAATATCGCAAACTAAGGAAATTTTATTCATGCTTGCTTTAACACTACAAGGACTTTGCACAGTATCTTCTTTCACTGAGGTGCAGAGTTTTGGACCTTGAGGTAAGTTTCCAATCTATGTATCCATAATTACCTCGATCATTTTAACTTATCATGATGTGACTAGAGGGTTCTCACTAAAATAATTAATTCTGAGATCTGGTAATGTAGGTTAAACTAAACACATTAAAAAATAACATATATTGTTCTCTTAATAATGATCTCCCCCCCACCAAAAGTCCATGTCCTAATCCCCAGAGCTTGTGACTTTGTTACCTCTCATGGCAGAATGGGCTGTGTAGATGTGATTAAGGTTAAGGACCTTGTGAGGGGGAGATTATTCTGGATTAAACTGGATGAGCAGAGTGTAACTTAATGAGTCCTCAGACACGGAGAACCTCTCTCAGCTGTGATCAGAGAAAAAGGCATGATCACAGAAACAGGGTCAGAGAGAAGCTCATTGCTGGCTTCCGAGGTGGAGGAAGGGGCCACAGTCTGCGGAATACAGGAAACTTCTGGAAGCTGAAAAAGACAAGGAAACAGATTCACTCCTGGAGACTATAGAAAGGAATGCAGCCCTGTCGAGGTATTGATTTCAACCCAAGAAGCCTGGTATCCAATGGTAAAAATAATATATTTCTGTTGTTTAAAGCCACCAAGTTTGTGCACACTTCTATTAGTTTATTATTATTAATATTGGTTCTTTCTGTGTGGAGTTTTTATTTCCAACTTTTTTTTTTTTGTACTTTGAAGCACTGCTGAGAATTTTTAAGAGGCATGTGCACAATTTTTTTCAGACTGTTGAGGGAGTTTATGATTGGGAAGAGGAAGAAAAAATAAGAAAAAGGAGAGGCAAAGACGAGAAGAAGGAAATAGAAGATTCTGGGACACATTTCCATTCAGATCTGATAACCCACTGGGCAATGTTTGGCCAAACCTATCGAGTCTGAGTTAGAGGTGGCTGAACATAGGTGAGCAGTGGCACTTTCATTGTCTTTTCTCCTGCATTTGTTGTCACCACACATTCCCTCAGACTCTGCCGCACTCAAGAGGAAGCTTGGCCTGGGGATGTGTCAGTGTGTTTTTGGCTTTAAACAGTCCACATTGAAAAAAAAAAAAAAGCTGTGTATGATATTATGAGTCTTCAGTAACCTCTGAAGTGTGTTTTCTGGAGCTCTTCATGTCCCTTCTATCACAATTTCCTTCTTGACTTATTTCTTTTGTGCTTCCCCACCTCCTCCCACCCCCAGTTTTATTGGAAATAATTGACATACATTACTGTATATGTTTAAGATATACAACATGAGCATTTGGGTTTTGTAGATTGTGAAAGGACTACCACAGTAAGTTCAGCCAGGGGTGCCTGGAGGGCTCAGCTGGTTAAGTTTCTGACTCTTGATTTCGGCTCAGGTCATCATCTCAGGGTCATGGGATCAAGCCTTGTGTTGGCTCCATGCTGGGTGTGGAGACTGCTTGGGATTCTCTCTCTCCCTTTCCTTCTGCTCCTCCCCCTCCCACATATACTCTCTCTCTAAAAAAAAAAAAAGCTTAAAAAATAGTTTCAGCTAACATCCATCATTTCATATAGACACAATAAAAAGCAAAGAAAAAAAGAAAAAAATACTCTCCTTGTGACGAGAACTCTTAGGATATACTCTCCTAACAACTTCCTATGTATCATGTAGCAATTCGAGCCACGGTCATCATGTTCCAACCAATTTTCTTATAACTGGAAGTCTGTCCCTTCTGGTTTCTGATAAGGAGACCGAAATGCTTGGTGGCTTTTGCATGACTTTTCCTAATCAGTGGGATCTCTCCACCCTCTTCTTGGCATTCATCCTCATTCTCTTCCACCGAAGCCTCAGGGAAGCCTTTGAAACACTTCTCCTCCCATCTCTCTGTGGCTCACATTCTGCTGTGGCTTTTCTGTCTTGCTCATAATAAAACCCAAAGTCCTTCCTGTTGCTTAAAAAGCCCATCATGAGCTGGTCCCTGATTCTAGGTCCATTACCCTCCTGCCTGCCTCCGCTACTCCAGCCCCCCAGCCACCTTGGTGCTCCTTCCTTCCTTGAAGATCACGCTCAGCTCAGGGCCTCAGCACCTGGTTTCATCACTGCTGGCAGTGCTCTCATTCCCGAGGGCTCTGGGGTTCGCTCCTCATGCCTTCAGGTCTCTCCTCAAATGCCCATTTTCAGAAAGACTTCCACTCACTCTGCAAAACCCTCCCAATGGTCATAAGCCGTCTCCCATAACTTGATTTTTCTTTAAAGAACTTCATTCCCACTGTCATTATCTACCTGTCTATCTATCAATCAACTCTCTTTGTGTGTATTTCTTTACTAATTGTCTCTATCCACTAGAACGTAAACTCCACGAGATCACGGACTTTCTTTTTGTTTTTCGTTTTTTTTTTTTGTTTGTTTGTTTGTTTTTTTAACTCTTGTATCTCTCTACTGCACAGCCTAAGGGCTCAATAAATATTTGGTGGATGAATTAATGTATGAATGGCAATAAAACTTAATAATAATCCAGTTAAAGAGATCTATGTATTCATATGTGTCTGTAGAAAATAGCATTTCTAAACATAAGGACCAGAAGAAGCCTGCTTTAGAATAACTTAAGGGTCCTGCTCAAAATGCATATTTCTGGCCAGAGTCACCGAGTCGGAAAGCCTAGGGAGGGGTTGTGACATCTGCATTTATAGCGAAGTCCTCAAGTGATCCTCTGACCAAAGCTTGAAATCCATTGGTTTGTGACAACCTATGAAAGAATGGGCAGAACAGAGAATGGGTATAATGCAAACGATTGAGCCCCTTCTAAGAGTTGACTGCCTCTTTTTGAAGAAGAGAAAATATATCACATAATGCAAAGAAAAAAAAGTCACTAGAACCAAACAATATCATGCAGACTGAATATATCAGTAGTGACTGATACGAGGATTATGGTCAGACCTTTAAAAATATTTCAGGAGGTTCCAAGTCTCCTCCACTCACACAAGCAGTGTTATCATTGAGGAATAAGGCTCCTTATCACTTCCCAGGCTCTCAAATTCAGATAATTTAAGACTCATCCTTGACGGCAGAAACCACTCTTATTCTGAATTAATAGTGCTAAAATGAATGGTAACTTCCTTTCCTTCCAAGAAGAATTCAGAATCTTCGGGTCTCTCCTATTTGGCTTGAGGTGGGATTTTCTCTCACAGACATGGAAGCCTTTGGAAGTCATCAGGCCAGCCTAACCAAACACAACCCAGACTCTTCAGGGCAGCCGGGTGGTGATGAAACACTCTTCAGACGGTCTGGGACATGGGCCTGCTCAGGTTTTCAAGTTCCCCACATTTCTGGGTAATTAATACTTATTTTTTCCCTCTTCATTCATCCCAAAATATTCACTGAGACTGTTTTGGGGTATGATTACAGCAGTAAACATTATCATCACAACTGCTAACTTTTGTGAGCATTTACCATGTGTCTAGTTCTGTTTTGGTGCCTAGTAACTCAGGTAATCATCATGACAACCCACTGAGGCAGGGAGGGTTATTATTAACCCCAGTTCATAGAAGAAGAAAACTAAGCACAGAAAGGTGCTACATAGATACTGAGGTAGCAAAGTAAAGGAGGGCACTTACGTTATAGAAAAAAACAAATTCCATAGAAGGTAATTTCAGGTTACGATGGGCACAGGGATGAAAAGGTTTGTAGCAGGGGAACTGCAACAGGGACGAGTATTTGAGTTGGATATTAAATATCTTAAAGGAATTACAGACTCCAAGATGGCGTCTGGGAAAGAATGGGCGAGGGAGATGGGGGTAAAAGCATGGCCAGCAGAAAAACCACTATTTTAGCCATGCAAAAAATGGCATCTGGGCCCGTGCATTGGCCTGTGCTCACCATGGCTCAGGGTCTCTGGGGGGCCCACTTTGCTGGGCTCGAGGTCTCACCCTGAACCCTGAATTCGCCTCTTCATCAGGCACCTCCATTGGCTGTTCCAAATGCAGCAGACCCCAACACACAGGCATATGATCTTAGTAAAAGTTTTGTTTTTTTTTTTTAAGCATACAACAAATTATGGCAACCAAGTCCCAGGATGAACCCCACCACGCCTTATAAATCTTGATGAAGGATTTTCATGGTCTCGTCCCTGAGTGGCCCTTGCCAGTCACTGCCTTCCCCAGAGGCACTCTGCATAACATCAGGGAAAGCTCTAACGTCTTCTCCGGTCACTTCTCTTGGGTCCAAAGCCACAGAAATAAAGGGCACAGTAGGGATGCCCGCCCTCTGCTTCACCCGGGAGTGGGGGCGGGGCACGCGCACCTGCGTGCTGGGGAGGGACAGTCCTGGCTACTCTCTGCAGGGCTGCCTCTCCAAAGGCTGCCCACTTTGGCACTATTTTCATCCACCTTCAAGATGAAGAACCCTTTTCTTGTTGCTGCTTTTCTCTCTTCATTTCATCTTGCACCTGAATCAAAGCAATGTCGGATCTTACCATAACCAGCTCAAGGTGCCGTGTTGTCCTCTGTGTCCTGCGAGGTGGACAGAAATTCACCCGGGGCTGGTTTTAATAGTTTTCCATGTTAGACCCTCACAGGAGAGTATTAGAAATATCTGGGCCAAGGAGGAATTTTGTCCTTTTATCACAAAGAACACCTTCTTTAACTTTGTGAGGGAAACTTTTCTCTGGAAGTAAAATAGGATTCTACACCAAAAGGAGGGCAAGGAGTGAAGCCATGAGGGAGTTAGGGGTTGGGGGTAGGGCTACAATGTGGAAAAAATGTGTGCATGGGGAAATAAATACTTGGATGAATAACGTACTATGGATAAAGTTGGGCTCCCTCCTTAAGGCTGAGGGAAGAAGGAATTTGGCCAGTCTGAGTTTATTTGAGTAGGGTGCCAAGATCTGGGACGCACAGGAAAAGGGTCTTTGTGGGGTGTTTTCCACCTCGTTAACCCTGCTCATGCATGGCCGTTCTCCTGGGGGTAATATTCTCTGCAGTCTACAAAGTCAAAGATGAACCATCTAAAGTCTGTCCACACAGTAACATTTTATCTTCTTCATCTAAATGACTTCTTCCCCTCCGTCCCACAATTCCCGTCCCATAGAGCATTTGCGGGACTATGCAGTATATGGTTCCTGATCTTTCCTATCCTCCTGTACGCCCTGTAGGTCATATACCTGTGGATGAAATCCGGTTTTTCCCGGAGAACAAACTAAGGATGTGTGGACATGAGAAAAAATCCAGTTCAACCGTGTGTAAACAAAGGCACTCCAAGTTCTCATTGATTAGAAGAGTGGATAGAGGTGATGAACACCCGAGTTCGGAGACCAGGATAGAGCTCAGGGAAGGACTGCCTCTAGTAGGCGATCAGCACCCGAGGGTGGCAAAGGGTGAGCCTGGGACACAGCCCAGAACACTCCCGGGGAGGGGTGCTGAACTTCCCGTGGACCATGCCCATGTGCTCTGGGGACATCCGCAGGGATCCCTCTCCACTTTCGTGCTCTCGATTTTCCACTGTGTTTTTGCTTCCAATAGCTGGTGCCTGCGTCTCTTAGTCTCAGGTGCCGACTTGAGGCCGGCGTTGACCTGTGTTTGGGTTGGCAGAGCTTCACCTGCACTCGTGGGCAGCTCTGGCCTGATGACTGTGGGTGCGGGAGTCTAAGTAATAGGACAGTTTGACTTGCCACCTATACCGTGCCCAGAGCTCTCCTGGGGGACTGAGCCAAACTTACCTGCCTGGGGCTTTTGCTGGATAACTCACGCTTGTCTAGCTTATTCCACTTGCATTCTTTTTTTTTTTTTTAAGAAGATTTTTTTATTTTTATTTTTTAAAAATGATTTTATTTATTTATTTGACCCAGATCACAAGTAGGCAGAGAAGCAGGCAGAGAGAGAGGAGGAAGCAGGCTCCCCTCTGAGCAGAGAGCCCGATGTGGGGCTCGATCCCAGGACCCTGAGATCATGACCTGAGCCGAAGGCGGAGGCTTTAACCCACTGAGCCACCCAGGTGCCCCAAGATTTTATTTTTCAGTAATCGCTCCACCCAATGTGGGTCTTGAACTCACAACCCAGGGATCAAGAGTCATATGTTCTGTCAACTGAGCCAGCCAGGCTTCCCCCTCTCCTCCACTTGCCTTCTTGTCCCACTTCCCCACTCACCTGCCAGTTTTTCCCGGAAGCACATTCTACATCTCAGTCATATACACTTTCGTCTCCGAGTGGGCCTGCTTCCGGGGAGCCCAGTCCAAGACGGCAGGCGGCACAGAGCGTTTGAACCCAGTGAGGAGGGGTGAGCCCGGTTCTAACAGTGCAGCCATTCTAGCCATTCAGATTCCATTTCCCCTCCTGTCCCCATGCTTTGGTCCCATGGTCACAAGCCATCTTCCAATGATAACTCGCCTTCTCGCATGCCTTTTCTATACGGACAGAAGGTGTTTATTAGCAAGAAAGGTTATTTCAGGTTCATTGGACAATCTTATTTCTCACTGTGTATTTGGAGTTTGGGATTATAGATCACTGTCCCTGATTAGTGTCACTAATGTAAGTCTGTCCCCGAGAGGGAGACTGCTCCTGGAAAATGAACAAATTGTATTTCAATTCCTGCAAGGCTGGGACATTTGGAACCAAGGACATCAGAGGTCACCTCGAGAGGCCTCGTTTTAGAAGCCACTCGGCCTATCTTGGCACCTTCTCTATTAGGCTCCCTTTTAAGCTCCAGAAGCATCAACCCTTTGATCTTCTGACAGAGTTGAGGACATGGATTTTAAATGTTTCCCTCAGCTCCTGGAGAGGAGCCTCTTCCCCTGATCCCTCTGAGAGGCAGACAGGTTCTTCGGTTAGAATCTTCAGAGATGGGGGCGCCTGGGTGGCTCAGTCTTTAAGCATCTGCCTTCAGCTCAAGTCACGATCCCAGGGTCCTGGGATCGAGCCCCACATCCATTCCATGCGGAGCAGGAAGCCTGCTTCTCCCTCTCTCACTCCCCCTGCATGTGCTCCCTCTCTCCACTGTGTCTCTCTCTGTCAAACAAATAAATAAAATCTTTTTTTTAAGATTTTATTTATTTATTTGACACAGAGAGAGAGAGAGAGATCACAAGCAGGCAGAGAGGCAGGCAGAGAGAGAGGGAAGCAGGCTCCCGGCTGAGCAGAGACCCCGATGTGGGGCTCGATCCCAGGATCCTGGGATCATGACCCGAGCTGAAGGCAGAGGCTTAACCCACTGAGCCACCCAGGCGCCCCAATAAATAGAATCTTTAAAAAAATTTAAAAAAGAATCTTCAGAGATGGATCCAGATTTGGACTTCAATCCCATGACTTGCGTAATTCATAAAATCCCTTGCTTACATTCAGTGAGGTTTTATCCTTTGGATATTAAGGGGAGAAATAAAATGATATTTCCATGGATGCATCAAAGATATGGAGTGAAAATATGAACACATAAACTTGAGGACTTTTATCTCCCATCTCCGTCACAACAGGCAGAATCACTATCAACTCTTTTGCTTTTGTGAATTCAGACTTATATACAAGAGGGTTTTTTGGGGGGGGCGGGGACCCTGAGTGGCTCAGTCAATTAAGTTCCGACTCTTGATTTCGGCTCAGGTCATGGTCTCAGGGCTGTGAGTTCGAGCCCTACCTCAGGCTCTGTGCTGAGCATTCCACCTCTCCCTCTCTCTCTCTGCATCCCCCCCAGCCCCCCATTCACACAGACTCTCTCTCTCGCTCCAGAAAAGGAATTTTTTTTTCAAAAAGAAGAAAGCTTGAATTTTGATTAATGAGCTTACTCTTGAGTGACTGATTAGGATGTAATTTACGTCTTGAGTGATTGATTAGGACGATTAATAAGGGTTTGTAGGCAGACTCACACGCTGTGAGCACAAATAATCACATTAATATATTTTCCCAAATCGACTTCGCTTCCCAACGATCTTCCTTGACTGGAGGGTAATACAATTGTCATTTTGTTTCTGTTTCTGGAAAGAAGTTCCAAAGTCAGGTGCAGCCTTTAATTCCCTCACCCTCCTGTTACAGACCTGAAGCTCGTTGTAGCCTCTGCAAACGTGGGTCTAGAGATAAGCCCCCAAGGAGAAGCTGCTCCCAGCAGGCCTCCTGAGGGAAGGCTACTTTTGGATCCGGTGGGGTAGTTGGCATCCCTGACCTCCGCGCGGCCCTGGTCGCAGAGCTCCTTCGCCGGCCTCGCGCTTCCCTGCAGTTCTGGGCCGTGGCCACCGAGGGGCGCTGCTGCACTGAGTTCCGCCGCGCGGGGACCCAAAACTGAAAGTTGCCAGAATCGCTGACGATGAGATCACTTCCTCTGTGTGTCTTTCCATTTCGGGGGGAATGTTTTTCAATTAAAACTCCAGACGCAGACAATCATCATTCATGGCCTGCCTCCTTCAGAGCCCGGTCGGAGGCCAGGGCGGGCAGGAGCAAGGCTCTTTATTTGGAGGAGCGGCCTGCGCTGTGGCAGGAGAAGCCAGGAATAGACCCCGAGACAGAAGAGATGGGGACTTAGCAGATGCTCAGAGCCGTTTCTCTCCATCAGTCTCTCTGTCCACTTCCCACTCTCTTCCATGCCACCCAAAGCCATTAGCACTCTATTTTTGTCTGCGCGGAGGCTCTGGGCCTGGCCACCCTGTTTCTCCCCCTGGCAGAGTCTCTCGTGAGGGCAGCACTCCTGGGCTCAGGGTTTGACATCATGAGTTATTTTTACCCCAGTAGACTGCAATATCATAACAACACAGATCTTGTGCCAAAGAACGCCCCCAAAGCCGACAAAGAGGGGGACGTTATCTCAAAGGCAAACTCCCTGATGTCAGGATGCCCCTTAAGTGACACTATTTAAAGCCACTGCAAAATCACTAACAAAAATAGACCCATCCCCAGTGCGGGCTGGAAAACAATGCGATATATTCTCCAGCTTTGTCATCACCCGAAGAAATCCTTCTGAAAGGGCTGTCCCACATCCAGAGGAGGTCGGTGGCCACCTGGCCATGATGAGAAATGGGGTCCAGGAAAGATGCCCCTGTGGCCCCAGGTCTACCCAAAGGTATCATCTTTGCTCTCGTTAAAATTCTACTCTACTTAAGAGTTTTTTGTTGTGAATCCCACTGGGTTGATTTGTGTTCCGGGGGCGGGAGCTGTGTAATGCCTGCACGGAGCCGCACCTAAGTGTGATCTCCGACTGGAGGACCCGGGGTGTGGGGCAGGGAATGGGAGAGGAGCCCGAGACCTTGCAACACGGAGGATCTGGAGAAAGGCCATATGACCACGGGGCCTGTGGAGATGGCTGGGTGTCAGAGGGGAATGACCCGGGGCCCTGATGGGCGCCAAAGACAAACCAGCAGAGCTTAGCTGTAAGTTGGACCACACGACGTGGGCATCTTCGTTGGCCAGAATCAGTGGAGAATCAGTGCTGGAGCCACGCCGTCTTGAAAAAGGTGGGGCCTGCCAGCCCCGGGGAGCAGCCCTGCTCCAGTGCACCCTGCTGGCCCCTGGCTCCTACACCTGCTTCTGTCCCCCCCTCCCCCCCGCCCAGCCTCTTCACAGCACTACTGCCCTGCCCCTAAACTCAGTGGGCTTGGTGTCAAAATCCTCAACCACTCTTTGTCAACACACTCAACAGATAACATGTCCACAGACGACACCACAGTAAGAAGTGTGGCCACAGTGCTGGTTCTTCTATGGAAAATGCAGGGATGGTCCAGGTGTGTTTCCTGGCCCACTGTCCCTTATTCCCGCCCTTCTTGTTTCCAGTGACCAGATGACCCTGTGGTGTGGAGAGAGGCCATTTAAGAACTGCTGGTCTGTCCCATCAGGAATGCAAGAGAATCTACGGGGGCGCAACTGTATCAGGAACATTTATCAGTCCCTCTACTGAACAGAAAAGGACAAACAAAAAACACCTGCCTTAGAAAGTCTAATTGAATTAGGCTTAAATTGAGAGTATCTAAAAGATGGAATCACGACATTTACGGTCATTTGCATGGAGGTTGGCTAAAATAGGTGGTTGTGGATAAGGAACACTCCAAAAAAGAACTAGAACCTGTGTAGGACATCATATCTCTGAGTCAAATGTGAGCTTGGTGGACGCAGCCAAGATGCCATGACAGGTGGCGCTATCCTTGGGAGACTGATTTGTACTTTCAGCAACTCACTCAAAGTGGAACCTTAATACACGGGCTGAACCGGGAGCTGTAACTTCCTGAAGGGATAGGAAATAAAGAAGGGTCTGTCTTCCATCTCAACATTATCTCCTATTAGCAAGAAAGCAGGATGCAGTTACGCTGCCCTGTAGGTCCCTGTGGAAGGATGGGGAGCTCGTGAGCATCTCCCACTCTCCCCCCTCCCAGGGGCTGGGCAGAAAAAGTCCACATGCACAGAAGCTCACATAGGACCGACCTGACAGGTCAAAGAAGCTTTCACTCTTCCATGTTCAAGTTTTAGGGAATGTCCATAAAATCATATAGCAGAATTTGAGAACTTCTAAAAAAAAATCATGTGGAATAGACACCAACTACCCAAATCAAATCTTATTTGTGATTTATTTTTCATGTTTACTCCATCCCACTTTCCATTTACTGGTGAGTATTTGCAACCATAATTGTCTTGTTGAGCACATCTGTAGACACTCCTGGGATTCAGGCCAGAGTTGTTTAGCTCCAAAAATCTTTCCTTTAAAAAAGTGGTCATACCTCTCAGGGTGAGACCAGCAGTGGTACCAACCATATTTTAAAATAATTTCATCTTGGGAATAAATGGATAGTCTCCCACAGAGACTCTTTTGAGGAAAAAAAATACATACGTTTGGTTAAGCTGTGTGGTCTGTGCATTCATACATATCAATTTCATTTTTCTAAATTCATCCACTTCTGGACCTTCATAGGCACCAATCCCTTCTGGAAAGCGAACGTCTTCCATTCGAAAGACCTTAAAAGTTAGCATTCAACTTCTCTTTGCAGAAGTTTCTCAAGTAACTCGTTTAGCACATGTGATTTTTTTAGCCCAGGGTTTTAGAGATATTACATTTATGAGGGTGGTAAATGCTAGTGTAACATTCAAAGAGCTTAGTTGCTGGCTTTGGAGCCAGGCGCGCTGGGTTGGAGTAAAGCCACTCACCAGCACTGGCAGGCCCAGCCTGCTTTCAGGATGACTTGGCTCCAGAGCCGAATTTCGACCACTCCTGGTTTCCAAAAATGGCAATTTCGTATGATTCAACTCAACTGGAAGCTCTAGTGCCTTAGGCTTGTGCCTGAAATTAGAGCCACAAACCAGTATTTAATTTTCATAGGCAGGTTGTGGTAGTTAGTGTAGGACCATAGAGCAGAAGATACGTGACCTTTTATAAGGTCAGGAGCACAGCACATGCTTTTGCCTTCGTAGCAAAGGTCAGAAAAGACAAATACCAAAGCTCAGATCCAAAGACCTGAGATGCTCCCTAATGGGTCTGAGCATTGTGGGTCCGTGATACTTGTAAGATCCTAAAAGAAATCTTGTCTCTGGCTCCTCCCCCAACACAATGGGAAAGCGAAGGCTGATGTCTATTTGACAATGAGCACGAAGTCATTAGGATGACTCTGATATAATTACAGAGAGTTATACACAGCGCAGTAAATGCCTTTCAAAACCACTTGGTCTGCGAAAATTCTATTCTGCCTGCAGCAGTAGGCACCGGTCACACCAATGTTTATCTGTTGTCTGTTTAACTCTTCTGTACCCCACACATTTTCCTTCGTTGAGTCATCTCCCAAAGCTAGAAGGAAACCAACTTCTGCCAAACAGAAAATATATTCAGATCTCTCATTAAGCAGCTTAATTATAAAAGCATCTTAAGGACAAAACCAAAAGGGAAAGCCAGTTATAGTTGGGCCCAGGTGGAGTAACTGGTTTCCATTTTATTTCATACTTCAAGGAAACAATGGAATCTAAGAAAATATGGGATTTTTTTTTATTGTATACTGTGCTGCCCTATTTTACTTTTAGTAAGATGGTCATCTTTTCCACAACTTAAAAAAAAATGACTGCTTACTTTTCCTGTTGACTTTATGCATGTGAGTTTAGTAGTTTGACAGAAGGAATCTCAAATCTTAAAAGTTATTCTCATGATCTCCAAACTTTTAAACTGAGCCAGCAGCATCCTTTACTACGTCAAGGCATAATAGGCACCTGGGGTTAAATAATCAGTAATGAGAGCAGAAGTAATTCATATTTCAAGTAGCTTCTTGATAATTCATATTTCAAGTAGCTTCTTCTCTTTTTTGTGAGATTGCATGAAGACTGCTTTTACTGGAGATGTGGTTGCAGAGAAATTGTATGAAAACCAAGGCAACTGGTGACTCTGCCATTTTCTTTTTTTTTTTAATTTTTTATTAACATATAATGTATTATAAGCTCCAGGGGTACAGATCTGTGAATCTCCAGGTTTACACACTTCACAGCACTCACCATAGCACATACCTTCCCCAATGTCCATAACCCAACCACCCTCTCCCTACCTCCCGCCCCCTGGCAAGCCTCAGTTTGTTTTGTGAGATTAAGAGTCTCTTATGGTTTGTCTCCCTCCCAATCCCATCTTGTTTCATTTATTCTTTTCCTGCCCCCCAAACCCCCCACGTTGCCTCTCAACTTCCTCATATCAGGGAGATCATATGATAATTGTCTTTCTCTGATTGACTTATTTCGCTCAACATAATGCCATCTAGTTCCATTCAAGTTGTTGCAAATTCTGCCATTCTCTTATTCTTTGCCTTTGCTGAAATTGTTAGCATGATCATTGATATATAACTTCTTAGCACAAATCTTTTGATGTCGGTTGTTCATTTGATAAGGATACAACTTTTTTAAAACGAAGAAATATAAACCACAAAATTATTTCATCCAGTGTGAAAATCAATTACAGTACATCACAGTGCACTGAAAGCAAGCCATTGGGGGGGGGGTGCCACCATCAGACCTTACCTTGTGGGACTCCCAGTCCCCTTGATAAGGGATTCTTTGAGCCCCCTATGTGGCATCCAAACCATGTAAGACCAATGTAGTCCTCAATATCAACTAGCATTTATTTTTCTTTTCTATTTTTAAAAAGTATTTTTTAAAATAAAATTATCATTATTATTAATTTTTCTTTTAGAAACTCTTGTGTTGGAGGGCTGGCTTTCATTGGATCATGGTAAGGGAGGTGCTTACTGTGCTTTGAGTGGAACCACACCTAGAAGCAGGTTCTTCTAGGAATAGTTTAGCACCAGGTTCCCCACATATGCTCCTTGCCCTTGGTGAGGGGCGAGTGGGTGGTCCCCATTCTGGCCAGCCTCATTTCCCAGGAGGAAGGGCTCTCCACTCTGGACCCTGATCCTGGCACACAGTGGCTGGCGGGGGTGGGGATTGGTTATCCGGAGCCAGCCGAAGCTTCATATCACTGCCCTATTGTCCTGCCTGGGCAGATTCTGACTTGGAGGACTTCTGTCATAATCCCACAGGCGGTAGATCAAGTGGTATTTTAAATAGTGTTAAGAGAATTTATGTTTAGATAAAGAAGACAAATGGAAATAGAATACCCACATTTCCTGCTAAAATCCCCCCAAATCATCTTTTTTATTCACTTGTCCACCCCTTTTAAGGGCACAGGTGTAGATCCCTGTCTCTTAAACTGGTCCATGAGACACTGACATCAAGATTATTAGAAATAACTATTTAAAATGCAGATTTCCAAGATCTGCTTTGGATGAAATTTTCCAAGTGTTTGAAATTACAGTCCAGTGCCCATATTGAATAATAATGCATGTTGAGTGTGTGTTGTTTGACAGATACTTTCTTAAAAAATACACACACACACACACACACACACAGAGGTTAAATAACTTGCTCAAGGCTATGTGCTAGCTAATAACTGGTACAATTAGGATTCAAAGCCAGAACTGGAATTCAACAAGCTCCTAGACACTATGATATGCTAGTTCTCTGGATGATTCGTACATAGACATTAGGTTTAAAATCATTGATTTACATGATTTTCTGAACATCCTGAAATTGAATATATATGAAGATCATTCTTGGCTTGTTTCTGGGTCCGATTATTTGTGAGATCAACAAGAAATTAATTTTTATTTTTAATTAGAATCTGAATATAGATTAGTAAACTATGTGTCCCAGGAAAATAGAAAACCAAATGTGTGTCAAAATACACAGACTATTTGGTAATTTCCTCAATTAATATACATGTAATGTTAATAGGTGTGATTAAAATTGCAGTCTTGTTTTTTCCCCTCATGTGGTCAAAAAAAAAAAAAAGGAAGCAGCTCCATTCGAGGTGTTCTGGGCAGGTGGGGTCTATTTTTAGTTTTGCTGGCTATACCTGTGAGGTGGGAGTCTACAGGACAATAGAATCTCTTAGCACTGCACAGAGACAGAGTGCCCCGTTAAACCAGGGGCAGGCACAGAGCCATTGCCCTCAGGTTCCCAATGCAACCAGGCTCTCTGGTTGGGCCTCACCTGAAGGCAACTGGAGGCAGGTGTACGAGTGATATCTAGTCACTGGTGTTGCTGCTTTGATGTACAAAGTCTAGGTCAGTAGCCCAAAGGTGCCGCAGCATCACTAAGGAAGTATGTTAAAAATACATACCT